>BOSO01004636.1:0-14615 GCA_018403395.1 Gorsachius goisagi | reverse complement strand
TCTTCTCCAGGCTAAACAACCCCAACTCTCTCAGCCTGCCCTCGTAAGAGAGGTGTTCCAGCCCATTTCAGAAATGTCAACTATCTGGCAAGTTAAGTGGTATTTCTGGATATTTCTGCATATTTATGATTTCTAAAATTTTTAATTTTTTTTTATAATTGACAGTGTATTATTTAAAACAACTGCTAGAAGAGATCTACAGACATATCATATACAAATATAATCCTTTTTGTACCATAAATGGATTCCAAATAGTTTTATTGTAGTATGTAATATGACATCTTCAATATTATTTTGTGAACAAAGAAGGAAGCATAATTCTGTACAGTGAATAATAATATGGATATAAAAAAGATTCTAGTTGTGTTGAGAACAAGAACTATGTCATTACCCAAAGAAGATATATAAACATTTGCCTCATAAATTTTGTGGTGTGTTGTGCAGTATTTTAAATTCTAGTAAAAGTGAGATCTAATACTTCCCATAAGATTTCCCAGTGGACAACTGAGACTATTTTTCCTGGCTTCTGAACTTCAAATCAAGTCCATTGGCAAGAGTCTCATTATTTTTTTGATCAATCTACTGATGGGAGCAGTGCTCTAGTATGATCAATGTGATCACATTTAACTCCTTCTAAGCAGAGATTTTTATAAATAAAGGTCCATTCAGCTGTGGATCATTCTTCACTTGTGAATGGCTGGTTCTTTCACAGTACAAGCAAGATTCAGTCTACATGGATTTTTTTTTTTAAATCCATTTTTATTTTTTACTACTTTATATTATAGAGTTATGTTCAAATATTATGCATTAATAGCAAGGAAAAGATGTGTTAAAATCTGTAAGGAGGTGCCCTAAATAATTTTCTTGTAAGAAATATAGCAACTTTCTTGTATTTGGAGTTTATGAAATTACTTCATTTATTGTAAAAGTTTTCTCAAGGCTTATTCATTTTAAAACAAACAAACAAAAATAATATAGCAGGCTTCCTGGCCAAAATGCTACCATAGGTAATTATATTATCTCAAGCTAAAATTCCAATCTATAATTTTACTTCAATTGTTTATAATGTATTTTTCATTTTCCCTCATGACCGTTTTATGCCATGAACTGAGATTTCTGACTGGTAGTCACTCATCAGCCAATAATTAGTTGCATTTTGACCACCTGGTGTACAAAGGAATGGAATTCAAATCCAATCGCATAAAGCCAATATTTTTCACAAGATCTTCAATGGGAATATAATGCACACTAAGTTATGCGCTATCTACTAATTCTGTATGAAAGCATATGCACTTGATAAGAATGAGCGTCCAGCAGCAGTCCATCCCCTCATGCACAGCACAGTGCAGGTGAGAACTCAAACATGCATAGAGCACCTGTGAGGATGTCTGAGCCAAGACTGACATTACTATCCCTGCCTGGATGAAAATCCGCTTTCAGGTATCAGTCTGACAACCTGCACAGTTCACAAGTGCATTTTTAGAAAACCTAGTAGTCACTCTTTCTGTGTGAACAATTTTGGGAAGGACTCATTTTACCTGAGGTGAGATGTTGACAATATAGATCTCTCCGTGTCTAGCTACCATCACTTCTCTTTAGAGTAACTGGGGAGAGAAGGGGAAGGAAAGCATTTTTAGAACACAGCTCAACTGATCAGCTGATCTATTTGAGGTACTTTTAGTATGTGCTGAATCAGACTCTACAAATGGCTACTTATCCCTCATGATCACAAAGGGTGTTTAGATAACTACTTTAAATGTCTGCACTTATTCAGAAAAGAATCCATTTCCTGTGTTCTGTACTCCACCTTAAATCCAGGTTTGGTATTGTTGATTTTTACTCACTAAGATAAAAATTATTATTCTCTGTGGAGTATATATGCAAGGATGGATCTTGGTTGCTATAGTAATACTAATTCTTTCAGATTTACATTCAAGTCTAAAAATATATAAACTAAGGAAAGAAAAAAAACCACCAATGATTTATATATATTTAGAATGCTTTGCTCATGCAAACATAAATAATTCAGTTGCTGTCTTTGGTCTCTGAATTTTTCCATATAGCTTTTCTTACTTTTCCATTTTTGAAATTTCTGAAATAATACCATTGTGAATTTTAGAGCCATGAATAAATATTTGAAAGAATATCTTTTAGCAGTCTTTATGGACTGATCTAAACAGATGTAGTTATGGCCATTTAAAAACATTTTTTACTACAATTTTAAATAGTATTTTAGTTTTCCATGTGTCAGCTTGACTTCTCAGGTGAAATGAAAATGCTCTAGCTGTTCATTGCTGTTAACAAAACGTACAGCTTACGATGAAACACATACTATCTCTGATAATGCAAAACAGTATATAGAGCTTTTAAAGTTAACATTTTTTTCCTGATTTTTTTTTTTAACCTATTACTATTTTCCTCCTTTTTAGGACACATCCTGCTTTATGTATATGATGATGCTGCCAGTGGGTTCCAACATCAATTCGCCACAGTGCTGATTCTGTCCTTCTTCCTCTTCCTGATAAGAAATGAATAGTGCCTGTATTTTGCTGCCAGCTAGGCAATGGTATCACTTTATTTTTTGTGCGGTATAAATATTTGGTTTTATGGTACAACTTCCACAATCATTGCACATGTTATCATTGTGTGTATGTGTGCAGAAAGCCAAAAGCAATCATTTGTTGAGTTCTTAAAGTAGTAACACAGCCAACACATAAATAGTCTTTAGATCAAGAAGGTATAATGATCCCCAGTCACCTATCAGTGACATCTGTCACCAAACCCTCAGGGCTGTGAAAAAAACAAGATCTTACTGAGATGAATGAACAGCAAGGTTGTATATGAGAAATGTGAAGTATTCATGATAAGGTCTCAGCTGGAGTTTTGTGTGCAGTTCTTGCTACCCTATTTCAAAAAAGGCATGGACCTACTAAAGAGAGTCAGAATGAGAAAAAGAGGAACACCCAGAGGTTAGAAAACATGATTTATGAGGAAAATTGGAAGAATGGAAGTTGTTTAGCCCAGAAATGACAAGATGAGGGAGAAATTAAATAAGAATGTTCATTATTTAAAATGCAATAAACTGTTTTTCATGGAAATGAGATAAATACACTTGCACTACAGATAGATGCAAAGTTTTTAGGATAAGCGTTACAAGATGCTTCTGATAAAAATGTTTAAATACAAGAAAGTTGCTATATTTCTTACAAGAAAATTATTTAGGGCAACTCCTTACAGATTTTAACACATCTTTTCCTTGCTATCAATGCATAATATTTGAACATAACTCTATAATATAAAGTGGTAAAAAATAAAAATGAATTTAAAAAAAAATCCATGTAGACTGAATGTTTAAAGATCAGAACCTCTTGCACAAGGGAAATCAAGAAAGGATAAAAAATTTCTTCTATTTGGAGTTTGTGAAATTACTTCATTTATTGTAAAAGTTTTCTCAAGGCTTATTCATTTTAAAACAAAAAAAAAATAATATAGCAGGCTTCCTGGCCAAAATGTTACCATAGGTAATTATATTATCTCAAGCTAAAATTCCAATCTATAATTTTACTTCAATTGTTTATAATGTCTTTTTCATTTTCCCTCATGACCGTTTTGTGCCATGAACTGAGATTTCTGACTGGTAGTCACCCGTCACCCCATAATTAGTTGCTTGGATCAAATTCCTGTTTGTTATTATCATACAGGAGATAGATAAGCATAATTTAAAATGTAGTATTTGTGCATTTGAGATTGTATGTTCCCATTTTCCAATGGGAAATAACGGTGTCTAGTGATAAATGGGGTTTTTTGTTGTTTTGTTTTGTAAGAGTTGTTCTTTGTGGTATCATTTTTCCTTCAAGTTATGTTTTTCCTTACTGTGTCCATTTGTTGAAATGATTCAGTAAATAATTTCTACTATCAGTTCTTTGTCTGTGTTCCCTGGGAACAAATTGTAAACCCAGAATGCTGTTTACCAGTCCTGCCTAATACTGCCTATGTGCTTATTTCTGCAGCACTTAACCACACACTGGATATGAACCTGCAGTCTACAGGTTCTAGCTCTTTTAGTCATCCTTAATCCAAACCTTGTTGTTGAGCAGAATGATCATCACATATTATAGTTCAAATCAAAGTCAACTTTGAATAATGCTTGTTAAAACTGAGTTACAATTTTTCAGTAATCTTTTGCTGTCTGAAAAAAAGTTAAAGCATTTTTTGTGGAGAGGGAAAGAAAAAGATGGAGAAATATAAGGGAAATACAAATTTCAGTCATATCCAAACAAACTTTTCCGGTACAGGTTTATCAATTCTTACAGGAGCATTAAGGTTTATTGCCCTTGGGCTCAACTAGAAACACTATGGATGAATCTCAGATTTCCTGCTATGATATGCACATTGCAAATTATTAGTGCCAGCAGATGGGAGATTTAGAAAGAATGAAAGCATAATATTACATTACTGTTCTAGTTTTCCTAACCTGAAGCCAGTGAGGAACAGTAAGCTCCATGCATAAATAAGCTAATGACAGTTGCTATGAGTTCCTGGTCTGTCATTGTGTTTGTCCTACCATAGCTGGCCATGGTCATTTTATGCTATTTATACTAACCATCAGAAGAAATATGTTACGGAAGAGTAGAAGTTAGAGAGAATTTACATCTTAACTTAAAGGGGTCCATCTTGCTTATTGACCTCACTGCAGACTTATCTACAGAGATGCTGTATAAGCTAGTCACCACGATCAAAGTCTATCATATTAAAGAAGCAAGGTATCTTGCTTTGTTACTTCATTTCATCAGACAGAAAGTTTAAAAACATATTTTAAAAGGACAAAGATATATTATTAATCAAACTTTTGTACTTTCATATTTCTGCTTATGATACAGTTAAATTCCTTTTTCCAAATACAATGTATCCAAACCTTTTGGCAGAGAACAAATTCCTTCTGATTAAAACATCTAGAAACACACTTGGAAAAGCTTCCTTCTTCCTTTTCAATCAATGTTTTGCATATATTGAATGATAGCAAGGTCTGCAGCAAGTTTTGGTAAAGGGAGACTTATTCAGTGACAGAGGTATTTAGTAATCTTAACTTCAGAAAATGTGTAAACTAAGGTCTTCATGCTATCTTCTGGCCTACAGATTCCTGTTTACAAAATGATCAGTTGGACTATGACCTCAACTTCTTCGTTCTACCAGAGAACCATAGGTAGATATTAGCAAGGCAAATGATCTGGCTTTCAGACTTGAAGTTAAATTTTAGTTATGTTTCTGAATGTTTTAAATTTTGCCATTACTATCCACTAAGATACTGTACATATTCTGGACAGAGAATAGCAATCATTGAATCATACATTATGAACAATTATTTTCGTTCTTCTTCTGTATCTCCAAAGTCTTCTGTGATTTGACAAAGCTGGTCTTCAGCATGGCCTTAAATTACATCAGAAATAGTTGGACTGTAATTTATACTTCCCTTCTGTCATATTTTTCATGGAATTGATGTTTTATTAATGAGAAATATTACCTCACAGTATTTCCTTTCCTCTGCTCTATGAAGTTTAAAGTCAACTAATCATCACAGAAGTTCATTCACAGTTTTTTTAGACACATCTGAACTAAAAATGGGAGATTTTAAAGTTCATCCATCATTAGGGAAATAAGCAGCTTTTTTGATGGAAGCCTTGAGTGAACAGTTCTACACTTCAGCTGCAAAAACTGTCAAATATATGGGTCAAGGATTTTATAAGAGGAAGATGAAAATCTCATTAATGTCATGGTTTAAAGCTGTCCAGTCAGAAATGCATATTAAAGAAAAAAAGAAAAGCACATTTTTAAAGTATATTTGCCCTCATTAATGTTTATGTTTACTCAGGTATATTTCATTTGACAAAGAATTAGGTGCTACTTTAAAAGAACAACTGCAGCTACTCACCAGCCTTTGGTTTTCTCGCAATGCACAAAACAGCAGCCTCTCTTAATATGTTTCTTATTACCAGAACAGTCTCTCAGTTAGGTGCATTGAAGTATTGATGACTACACTGTAATAAGCAAATGCAACTCTGATACCACATTTAATCATTACTTGGTCACTTAGTGGCAGTGATGTTTTAAACATTATAGCCCCAATACATTGGCATAGTACCTGCCAGAAAATGAAGTCAGCTGATTTTATGTTAAATACTTTTTTTCCTTTACGAACAACTTAATCTTTCACGCCTATTATTTAATCCCAGTTGTAAACACTATAGAGGTACAATCTGTAGAATACAACTGAATTCCATCATATTTCTAAAGCTACTTTAGAAGAATTTTTTTAAAGGAAAAAGCAAAAAGTTCTGTGAATGACCATGTACCATGGAGGGAGAGCAAGGAAGAGACTTTCTGTTCCTAATGGAAGACAGTTCTTTTTTGAATTGTGGAATAAGAAAGCCTGGTTTGTTTTCTTTTAATTGCACCAGCAAGATATTACTTGCCCAGCAGACTAACAGAATTGACTCTCAGGAGGTGGCTGGACATTAATCAAGAGTCCTTAGTGTTTTCTTGGTTTTCAATGGTTTCTGGGAGCCTGTGTTCAATTTTCTTTTTCATTTTTTTTTCAGTTTGTCAGGCTTTTGTCAGTTCTCCAAATAATTTGGTTTTGATGACAACAAAAATAAAAAGAGTATAGTGCTTATATCATAGTCTATAAGTGGAATTAAATTTATATAAATAAATCAAACAAATGATGTTATGCAATCACCAGGAATTTGACTTTAAGTGACATTGACACCTTTTGAATAGCTGTTCCTAAAACTTTTAGTGAACAGAACTGTGAGATTGAATTACTGTCAGATATTTTTATGACAGTGATTAGTATTAGACAGAAAGTGTAATATTTGTAATGATAGCTAGTAGGGACAATTGTCAGATTGATGAACCTTAGAAGAAATCTCAGCATGAAGTAGAATACAAACCAGGATTCCTGACTGATAAATCCCATTGTTTTTCTGTAAACATTACACCATCCCTGCCAAATTTCCTAAATACTATCAAGATATTTATTAAAAAAACTTGTGCTACTGGATTATTGAAAACAAAATAACCTCCTGCTTAATATTCCAGTAAGATTAGTAACAACCTGGAATTGTGAAACAGTAAGAATTAGCTCAGTTATATATACATGTAAATATATACACACATATATATACGATTCCTAGCTGATTTATTATTCCTTCAGAAGTGATTCAGTATGACTCTTACATCTAGAAAAGCATTTATTTCCATCTCACTAGCTGTGATGAGCAGATTGGGTATAATACTAAACTATTGCAATTCATTAGCAGCATTGTTTCTTTTTCCAGCCTGTATTGGCTACACGAGGGCTTGAGGAATAATAATAGTGTTATCCTAAGGCCTGTGATGAAGTCCAATTCTGATGCTCAGCAATTTGAATTGTTCCTGTGTGACAACTTCATTGTCATGATAGTGAACTGTGCTTGAGGCACTTCATCCAGATCATGTAAAATAATTGAATAGTAGGCACTAATAAGACTTACACATTGAGGATGATGTAAATTTCCTGGATTTCTTTTCCTATATTTTATTATGTCTGGATGATAATGAAGTCTATAATTATAACAAGTTTCTTTCCATTAATGTTTCTGTTCATTGTCTTTTTCACAATGAAGCAATTGCTGAATTTTACAAGTTTCAGGTGGGAGTCAAGAACTGCAATCATACAAGCACTGCTGCTCAAAATTAGCTCTGTATTTCACCTTACCTCTAAGTTTGTGCTGTTTCTTTTGCAACTTTCTTTTTCTGCTTATTGAACTACAATATGATGAACTTCTTATGTAGCTGACATCTGTAAAAGGCAAGCAAGCTCATAGCTATTTCCAGAGTTTCAGTTGTTTCTGGAGTCTCTGGAAATTATTTTGCATATCCTTTTTCTTCATCAAGCAATCCCACATGTATTTAAAACTAACAGCAATCTACTTGATAATACCACCCTTTTAGTGCTAAGTTGCGGTGTTATTTCTACCTACATTTTGCCTCAAAGGATACAGATTTTTAATTATTTATAATATATAATGCATAGATCCCACCAGTTCTTCTGAATGCATGTTGAAACCTATCCACAAAGCCATATGAGATCCTTGTATTTTGAAATGTAAAGGCCACCTTATTTTGTAACTTGGTTGACATAGGAGAAAAAATATGGTCTTGTTCTAGACAGGAGATGATACCTTGTGGAGACAAATCCAGATGATTTCCTCATTTAAAGGTTACCATAATTTTAGAATAATACTTACGTAATTTAGTGTCCAAAGAATTTAAACTTTAGCTCATAATATAAATATGATCCAGTGATGCTGTCCTAAACCAAGCACTAGGGTTTCCTTCCTCCCATTATTGAAGTTTTTTACTTAATATCAGAAAGACATTTCTAATGCATGCTATTTATAGTTTTGAAATGTGAGCACTATATTAATTTATAGTATCATATGTCTCTATACTGCCAAGAAGCTGATATGTTAAGTGTACTTGAGTGCAGGCTAATAGCTTAAGTGCAGATCATGAGCAAACTGAATGTGCATAAATGCTTCAAGCTCAACACATGCAGTTCAATATCAAGTTAACTGAATGACCTGAACTGTTGTGAAAGTTGAGGACATGACAATATTTCTACACTGCATGAAATAAACAACTTTTTTGATTTTTTTCTCTGTCAAAATAAATAAACTATTAAAATATTACCAGTGAAGAATTTATTAGATTTTACATAAAAATTGTAGATTAGGTTCCAGGCACATAATGAAGGAGAACTGAGAAGGAAATCAGACTGTAGGAATAACTTTTTCTCCCTCCTTTCTCCCTCTTCTTTATGCCCATGTACCAACAGAGCTTGAACTTCTCCAAGTTTTTACCAGGCTAGTCTGACACCATAACCACAAAAGGCAGCAACACGGCTAAGCCTCAGCTGCTGGATATAGTTGTAGAGGGGTATAGCAGAGTCTTCAGGCCCATGTTCTTCCTTTTCTGATTTACTTTACCATTGAGAGTCAAAGAAATAATAATAAAAAACTGTAACAGAAAGCTGTTCTGTAAGTAGACTTCTAAGTTTACCATGTACTTTCTCATATTTTGGCAACTTTCAAAGAGAAGGTAAATTACTTCATCTGGTTAAAAAAAAAAATAAATTATTATTTCTGTGCAGGAGATAGGATGCAGCACTAATATATAGGTTTTTTTGATTCATGCTCTGTCACATTTGCCTTGCAAATATCATCTGGCCAGGCACATAGTCATACATCTTAGAAAGACAAAGGTGTCATCCACAGAAACCGATACTCTAACCCTTGAGTAGATTCAAAAATCACCACTTCTTGTCAAAGAGGATGAAGCATCAATCTGAGTTCATAATGAAATAAGATTATTCACTGCAGTTATCACATTGCTGCTGGCTTGCTTTCTCTAGTACTAAAAGGAGGGAAAAAGAAGACGTTTTAATCCCAGGTCATCATTAAGTCTCTACTCAACTAAACATTTAAACACATGTTTAAAATACATCCATTCTAGAAGAAGGGAATGGAAATCAAAGTAGTCTCTTGCACCTATTTTTGATTGTGATGTGCCTATAATGGCATGACTCACCAGAGGACAGCAACCTAATTATGCAGATAGCAAAGACAATGTCCAAATATGAGATTTAATTTCAGTCTTTTTTATGAAAGAAAATATTTACCTAAAACCAGATTGAAATTTGGCATGCACTTACGTTTAACTCCTTTGTCATAGTAATTTCTTTATTGTTCTAATTCAGCCTTTAAAAAGTTAAATTCTTGTCTTGGTGCATGTTTATGGATTTTCTGGTTTTCTGCCAGCATAAATATAAAAAAATGCATATATGTATCTGCAAATATACTTATATATGGAAATATATATGTTTTTTATATATATATCATATATATGTATATTTGCGTGTATATATAGTGTATATGTGTTGTGGGTTAACTCCAGTAGGCAGCTAAACATCACCCAGCTGTTCATTCACTCTCCCCCAGAGGGATAGGACAGAGAACTGGAAGGACAAAAGTGAGAAGACTCATAAAGACAGGGTAATAGGTGAAGCAAAAGCCATGCATATAAGCTAGGCAAAGCAAAGCAAGGAATGCATTCACTGCTTCCTATCAGCAGGCAGGTGTTCAGCCATCTCCAGGAAAGCAGGGTTCCATCACATGTAACAGTTACTTGGAAGACAAACACCATCACTGTGAATGTCTCCACTTCCTCCTTCTTCCCCAAGCTTTATATACTGAGCATGATGTTGTATGGTACAAAATATCCCTTTGGTCAGTTGGGGTCAGCTGTCCCAGCTGTGTCCCCTCTCAATTTCTTGTGCACCCCTAGCCCCTCTTGCTGGTGGGGTGGGGTGAGAGGCAGAAAAGGCCTTGACACTGTGTAAGCCCTGCTCAGCAATAACAACAACATCCCTGTTTTATCAAAACTGCTTTCATTAGAAATCTAAAACATAGCCCCAGACAAGCTACTATGAAAAAAATTAACTATCCCAGCCAAAGCCAATACATCTACAGATTTTTTTATATATAAAAACCTTTATGCATGTGTATATCTACGTACAGACACATTCACAGCATTTAAAATTGAAATGTACAAGTTCCAGTATAAAACCTACCCATTTAGACTTTCTTTACATGAAAAATTTTCATTTATCCATTTGGACCAGGATTCCTCTAGAACGTGGGCAACCACATCTGCCCGTATTCTGGTATATCTGCACAGAGGTACACTGTGCTGTTATTAAATTTAGTGCAGAACTAATCAATAGGGTTACCAGAGTTTTGGGAGTGAATCATTTCAGCCCCACAAAGGTATTTCTTTTGATTCAGATAAATAGCACCTTTTGTCCCATTTATTCTATTGATTGTATCTCCGCCATCTACAGTGGTGACTTAGACAACTCACATTTACGTTACAGGCAACCACAGTTAGGAGAACTGAATCCTCCTGATCTAGAGAGGTGTGTGGTCTTTCAGTCTCTGAGTGGGAGATAAATAATGTTAATCCCCACAGATAATCAGAAAATGCTCTTGATGTTCTCTGGCACTATTTATTTTATTTTTTTTAATTACATGACAGTCTTTTAAACAAAAATAAATATAATACAAGGACCCACACTAAAGCCAGTGAAATGTGTAACTGAGAATAAAATATTTAGAAGTGTTTGCTTGTTGCTTTGTAAATAATTCATAAATTGATCTTGCTCTCTACAAATGGTAATAAATCACAAGCTGAAATTGATTTTACCATGTGAGAAAAAGTTAGGGTCACAGAGAACAAAATGTCTCATATGAAAGAATTAAGTTTTTGCAATTTATATTTTCATGGCAATTAGAGATATACTAAATGTTCAATGCACTGAAATATGTTGATTCATTCAAATAGTGTTTGCATAATCATAACAAATTTAATACACTTACCTGTACAAAAATTTCAACATCAAGAGTGGAATCTGATCAAATGTTAAAAAGAGAAACATAGAACAGCGAAGTCCTTAGAATATTGCCCTGGAGCTGAGAAACCAAATTCCGTTTTATATTCTTTGACTATTGTGGGTTTAGTTTCTTCTTTTTTTTTTTTTTTATTTTTTTCAACCCTGCATATGAAAACAGAACAGAAAAAGAATTGATCTTCCCCCTCAGCAATAAAAACCACCGAGTTACTGTGATGACCAAGAGTGTAGAGTTGCTACCATTTAATGTTAAACTGGTAAATAGGTAAGTTATGGGTATGAGTGTGTGCTTGAATTCACTATTAGTCAGTGTGGTGGTTTAGTTCATCGATTTCTTCACTCTATACCAAGTAACCTTTGTATTTATACAAGATTGCTACATTTATTAATGTTTCTAAAATGGTATCCTGAAGATAAATACTTCTCTCCCAAATTTTTTGAGAGACATCTTTTTGGTTCCTCAAGGTTTCTATTAGCACAGCATTTTTTTAGTGTTGTAGTGCCAACTTCTCTGCCACAGGAAACATGAATAGACTGTTCCATTACAATCTACACTGCATTGACAATAGTTAAGATTGTCAACAACCCCCACTGGAAGTTAACTTATAACTTGAAGTACTTTGTGCTGAAATTTTTATGCCAGGTGCTTGCTTCATGCTGAGAAACACACATATCAATTAGATGATTTAAAACTTTACTCTGAAAGCAGAAAATAATGCATTTTATTTTTCCATATTAAAACATATTTATAAATCTCTTGCATTGAGAAAATCTAGCAGTTTCATTCTTCAGAACAAAATCAGAAATATATTCAATGGTGTTCTTACTTGAAAATTGGGAGATTTCGCCAATTAAATTCTCCATGTCTCCACTTTGAGACTGGGCTGATATTATTCATTTCTTGGGCTCTGACTTGTTCCGTCAATGACATTGATGAAACCACACATGAGAAAATTTTTCAAGTCGGGTGCTCTTTAGCCCATTTTTCTTGGGCACCTGTCTTGCACCTTCATTTTCAGTATCCAGTGAAAGATTCCTTTGGAAGTTTTTTCAGTCTTTGGACTAATTCAAGTGACTAAATTTAGGCAGCAGGATTGCCCTTTAAAGACCTTCAGTCCTCCCTGTCTCTTCCTAAATTATATAACGAACTTAGGCACTTGTTTCCTTAGATGTCTACAGTTTCAACAAAAGTGGTGGATTATGTTAAGCAGAGGGGATGTTGCCCAGCTGAGGGGAGAGCAGTTTCTGTTGTTTACCTTGACTTGAGCAGGATTTTTGACTCTTTATAGCATAACATCCCCATAAACAGGCTGACAAAGTATGGATTAGGCAAGTGCACAGTAAGGTGGATTGAAAACTGGCTGAATGTCCAGGCCTGGAGGATTGTGGGCACTAACACAAAATCCAACGGGAGGCCAGTCACTAGTGATGTACCCCAGGGGCTAATCCTGTTCAACTTCTTCATTAACAACCTGGTTGATAGGACAGAGTGCACCCTCAGCAAGTTTGCAGGCACCAGAGGGTTATGTTGCCATTCAGAGGGACCTCGACAGGCTGGAGAAATGGTCCAACAGGAACATCATTAAGTTCACCAAAGAGAAATGTCACATCTAGCACTTATGGAAGAATAACCCCAAACAACAGTACGTGGTGGAGGCCAACCACCTGGAAAGCAGCTTTCCAGAAAAGGACCTGGGGATCCTGGTGGCCACAAAGTTGAATGTGAGCCAGCAGTGTACCCTTGTGGAAAAGAAGGCTGGCAACACACTGAGAAGCATTAGGACAAGCATTGTCAACAGGTTAAAGGATGTGATGCTTCCCCTCTACTTAGGACAGGTGGGACACATACAGAGTATTGTGTCCAGTTCTGGGCTCCCCAGTGCAAGAAAGATATTGACTTACAGGAAAAAGTCCAACAGAAGGCTACAAAGATGATTAAGGGACTGGAGCATCATTCATACAAGAAGAAGCTGAGAATGTTCAGCCTGGAGAAAAGAAAGCTCAGGGGTGACCTTATCAGTGTGTGCAAACACCTTATGGAAGGGAAAGAAGATGGAGACAGAATTTTTTCAGAGGTGCCCACTAACAGGACAAGATGCAATGGACACAAATTACAACACAGGAAATTTGATTTGAATACAGGAAGCAATTTTTAACCCTGAGAGTGGTCAAGCACTGGAACAAGTTGCCTAGACAAGTTGTAAAATCTCCATCTGTGGAAATACGCAAAATCTGACTGGACATGGTCTGGAGTAACCTGCAGTAGCTGACTCTGCTTTGAGCAGGGGAGTTGGACTAGATGGCTGTTGGACTAGCTGAACTGTGGTCCCAAGCTCAAGCATTCTGTGATTCTGTGTTTCTGTGCTTACCATATTCACATTACTGAGGGATGGAATAAGTAAGGACTGGAAATATACTCTGAATATGGAAGATGTAAAAATAAGTGAAGTAGTTTGAATATTTCAGAAATTTAATAGAAAAAATGATAATGAAATAAAAATCCTAGTATTTATTCATAAAATGGTTAAATTTTGGCATTTCCTATCTTTTGAATGCTTGGCTTTTCAAACTATATTTCCTTTTAGCATTATGAAGTGATGATACCTTGGTTTTTGATTGATGATGTCTTTTTTCAAGCCAATGAATAAAAAGTTTTGTACAGTATTATTCCTCATCAAGAAAATGAAACTTTTGCAAATAAATATTAATGACTTTTTGCTCTAGGTGCTGTTTGTTTAATTTCATTACAATAATGAAGAATGATAAATGCTGGGGTTTTTTAAGGTGACCTTACAATGTCACTTACAAAACTATCACAACAAATCATTGTCTCTGTCAAATAAAATGTTAATTTCTTGAAAGAAATAAGGTGAGAAATTATTAAAATAAGCTTGTGTACTTTAAGTATGCCACCCATAGAAAAATAGTTAAATGTGAAATAAAAATTATGTTTTCTCCTAAAACTGGGAAATTACATAAAATTATTAATGCAGGCCTTTTTCTGGTCTTTACACATTCTTCTGTCATGGTTTAACCCGACTGGCAGCTAAGCACCACGCAGCCGCTCGCTCACTCCCCCACCTCCCTCAGTGGGATGGGGGAGAGA
>BOSO01004634.1:0-12949 GCA_018403395.1 Gorsachius goisagi | reverse complement strand
TGGTCCCCGGGGTCAGGATCAGGCCCAGGACGGGCAGGGGATGAGCTGCCGCTGCCTGTCCCCGGCTGACGCAGGGTTGTTCCCAGTGGCGTCATCGCAAATTCTTCCTTCTGCCTATTTTTAAATGTCTCAAGTCATGAGGCTCTCGGTGCCTCCCTTGGGGGACGAGACCGCAGGCGGACAGATTTTCGGGCAGCTGCCAGATTACCACGTAACCCACCTTCCGCCTGCCCAGAGCCTGCCTGCTTTGGTTACGGATCCCCGAAAATGGGCTTCCATATAAGCTCTATATAGCTGTGTGCCCCCAGGCAAGGCCGTGACATCCTGCTTTCCTCTCTCAAATCTCTGATGCGGCTCATTTTAAAAAAAAAAAAAAATACAGAAAGGAGACCGGATCTCGCGACCGCGCTGTGTTCTTTTTCTGCGGCAGCTTGTGGACGTCGCTTGGTTTGGAGGAGGAGAAGGGTCCTGTGCCTGGCTTGCCTCTGCGTTTTTAAAAGGAGCGCACAGACGCAGGCGCGTACGGTATCGCAAACTGCTTGGCCACAGTCGCCCTCGATTTGGCTTCTTTTAAGTCACAGCAAGTGTCACTTTTGTCAGGACCGTACCGTGGAAAGGGTAATTCTCTAGCGAAAATCCCCCGGGCGGTGAAGTGCATCGCAGTAAAATGAGGTGGAGAGGACTAAAGGCAGGCTGCGGGTGCCTCTTTGCAGCTTTGCTAATGAGAAACTTTGGGGAAAAAGCCTTCCCAAGATACCCACTTGGTTGCCTGCAGAGCTGATGCAGGTCCTGGAAAATATCTAACGGAGCTTGGCAAGGCGCTTCTTAAAGAGCGTTACCCTCCGCTGTGACCTCCCGGCTGGAAAAGAGGAGGACTGCTTTTTTTTTTTTTTTTTAAATAGGGGTTTTTTTTTCTACGTTTTGCTCCGGGATGTTCTCGGAGCATATTTGCTTCGTTAGTGATCAAACCCTGCAGTCGCAAACAAAGCCTGTGCGCGCGAGGGAGGGCGAGCTCAGGGTCGGGCGCGCGGTAGCAGGAGCTCGGGTGCTCTGGACCCAGCTGGGGGCATCTGCAAGCACAAAGGGTGATGCTTCTGGTTTGGGATCCAGTTAATTTGGGGGGCAAAGCCCAAGCTTTGTGCAAAATACTACAAGAGAGGGGGAGCGACCTCTCTGGTTGTGCAACCGAATCTCTTGGCTGTGTCCAGTGGGGTCTTGAGATTTTGAGGGGTGCAAAGATCAGGCGATGGTCGGATACCGGGGTGAGGGAGGGACTTTGTGACTCAGTGCCCAAATCTGTCCTGCTGATGGCTTCTGGGCTCTTCATCTCCAGGGATGCCTTGCCTGGACGCGGCCCTGAGCAGCCTGCTGTGGGTGCAGTGTTGGCTGTGCTGGGGGTGCACCAGAAACCCTCAAAACGAAATATTTAATGTAGGCACATTATGGGAAGGACGTCCCGGTACATGATGTTAAAGTCTTCCTGACCTGTGGGGGCGTACAGTTTGGGCTAGAGACGGTGGAAAAATAAAAGCTGGAGATATAACTAAGTATGAAGGAAGTTTTACTCCCTCTTTGACTTAAATCAGTTTTATTTTGCCCTCCTTTGGCATTGGCTTGCTTTGAGCATTTGTGGGTTTGAGACTTACTGGTACGTAGGAAGGGGTAAAGCATAGACCTGCGACGTCCCTGGAGCAGTCAATTAGGATCTGCTTGCGATATCAGCACTATTGCATTTCTTTAAACTCATTAATGCTTCATACGCTGAGGGCTGGCCCAAGATCCATGCTCTGTGTTATCCATTATCTGTGTTATCAGGCTCTGGAATGGGCTGCCCAGGGAGGTGGTGGAGTCCCCATCCCTGGGGGGATTTAAAAGAAGGATGGATGAGGTGCTGAGGGCCCGGGTTTGGGGGTGGGATGGCAGGGTTGGGTTAAAGGTTGAAAGGTTGGACTCGATGACCTTAAAGGGCTTTTCCAACCTCAACGATTCTATGATTCTATGATCCTGCGGCGGGTGAAAGTGGGACGGATAACTGGGGCTAATATCCTGAGCAGGGGACGCGCTGAGATCCCAAACAAACCCTCTGAACGGCTCAACGCGCGTGCCAAAATGTGGGTGTACGGGAGGTGTATTTGGTGCAATTCTTAAGCCAAAATGCAACTTTAATACCAGGAGTCGGTGGTGTAGCAGGAAGGTGTCTCTTGGGAAACACGTCCCGAAGGGCGGCTTCCAGCCGGGCTGTGTTTAATGGTTTGGAGGCGTGTCAGAAGCGATGATGGCGCAGAAAAAGATGCGAGGAGAGGTATTATACCTTGAATAAGGCTGGCAGGGAGTTGCCAGGCTGTATCACTTAAGAATTTAAGTATTTAAAAAAAAAAAAACCAACCTAGGAAGAGTAAATACATCACACGTTCCCCATTGCTAAAGCCCATGGTTTTCTTGAAAGTCAAAAGAAAATAAATCTGTGCGCCGGGGGGCTGTCGTGGAAGTACGGTGAGCAGGGAAAGGTTAGGTTTGCAGCAATTTGGAAGGGGGCACGGCGAGAAGCCGCGAAGGAGCCGCCAGCTCTTGGGATGTTTGGGTGCACGACTCTGCTTTAGAGCACTGCTCTGCAGTTCTGGGAGGGCACTTTTGTCCCCTGTCTGTAGGACGGTGCCCAGCGCCTCGGGGCTGCTAGGGACTTTAATACGGTTCGGTCGCAAGGAAACCTTTTATTCCTGCGGTCGGTGGCTTGGGATCGTTGCTGCAGTCACCAGCAGAAGGAAACGCAGCGTGGCAGGGAGCGTTTCTGGTAAAATAACTGGAAAGTTGCTGAAGTCTGGCAGGCACACGGGAAAATGTTGGCAATAACACGACTGTGTCTCCAAGAGTACTCCGAGGCGTTTTTTTTTTGCTTTTCATCTCCCGGCACTTATCACTGGAGGGCAGTGGTGTCTGAGAAGATGGCTGAAGAAGAAAAGCGCAGATAAAGAACGTGGCGTGGCTCCTGGGCGACTAATTCGACACGTGCTCGAGACGCTGAGCGTGTCTTTGAGGATTAGCGTGAGGATTTTATTATTGACGGGTATTTCCTTGTCTTGCATGACCTTGAAGTCACGTCTCGTAGCGGGGCGATGTTGGGTACGTCGTTCCTGTCCCCATCACTGCGCCAGGCAGCTTTGCGCTGACCACATCGATGGTGCCAGGGAGGATGGGTCGCACCACCCCCCTGCCTCAGTTTCCCTGTCTGGGCACCCAGAGGGTTCGTGTGGCCCGGCCACATGAAGATAAGGAAAAGGAAGCAATTTGTTAAATTCATGTAACTTGGGTAGAAGGCGGTAAGAGTGGGTGAGCGGGAGGAGCTCACCTTGATCAACCGCTGGAAGAGCAACCAGAGGTGCAAGCTGTACTTCAGCATCCAGAAGCAAGCTGCACGTGGGATGTCTCCAAAGCCACCCTCTTCCATTAATGGAAGTATCTCCTGGTGCAGCTCTGAAGCTGGCCGGACCAGGGGGCTGCCCAAGTATGAAGAAAGCAGAGACAACCTGGGCATTTCTGTCCGACAGCTTCATTTCTGCATGCAGAGCCTGTTCCCTGCAGTCAGGGGAGGGGAAGGTGCTGGTTTGGAGCGATGTAGCTGTGCGTATGCAGCATGGACCACATCTACAGGCTTCGTCTCGCCAGCGGGCGCTGGGATGTTTCGCATTTCTGTGGGCTCTTCTAAACCTTGCAGTGGAGATGAAACGCGTTGGGATAACCCCAACCTTGACCTTCAGAAACCAGGGGCACAAATGCTTCCTTACCGCAGGGTGCCGCTCTGCAGAGGCAGGAGGAGGGTGGCGGTTGCTTGCTGCGCAGATCTGGCTTGTTTTCTCTTGCCTCCCTGAGAAACGGTTTCCTCCCTTCTTTCTGCCCACCCTTTCCTATTCTGCTCACGTGGATGTGGTCCCCGAGGAGCTGTAAGATGGTGGAGGCTCCACCACTGGCAGCTCCACCAGTGGCGGCTCCACCAGTGTCCGAGAAGGGCCGTGAAGGTGGATGTAAAGCAATGTTTACGCGTCATTGCAGATGACAGCTTGGCCGGTTTTGGATGATCGTCAGAGGGCAACGAGAATTGGTTTTGTTTTTCACTGTAGAGACCAGAATTGGAGCCAAAGGAAGTGCCATGGTTCAGCTTTCTCAGCAAGGGGCTGAGCTCTGGGCAGCTGAGCACGGCAAACTCAGTACACCTCAATTTCGGGGGTGCCGCTCGCTGGGTGAGGCTCAGCCTCTGGTGGGAAAAATAATGAGCTACCTCAGCGAGCTGGAGCTGAAATCAGTGTCAGTTTTGGCTAGAGACAAAACCTGAAAGCCTTGCTCTGCTGAGCCAAGTGAAGTCCATGGGGAGCCGGGTGTCATGGTACCCGACCGAGAGCCCCTGCGAAGCCGGCCGGCCATAAAATGGGCAACTGAAAACAAGGGGCAGTGTGTTTTCCTTCCCCCCCCTCCCTTTTTTTTTTTAATTCTCCTGTTGTCTTTCATTAAGAAAGTAGCAGTCATCCTCCACTTACCCAGAGACAGTTTTAAATTTTCCTAAAAAATGAGACTACTTTCCTATTCCTCAAATACCAAATTACTTCAGAAGGATTTTTTTTTTTAAAGTTAGACTTTTATTTTCCTGCAAAGAGAATATTGGGCAAGATTTAAGCAGAGAATTGCACCCTTGTGGCCCCAGGCAGGTTACTGATGCGCTCGTCTCTGTTCGTGCTCCTTTCAAGACCAGGACTGGGGGTCAGGAGCAGCGTGAGGTCTTCCCTGCACTAACGTGTTCTGGGTTCATTTGCTTTTGATCGCTGATACAGTGAAGTTCCTTGGAGGAGGATAACGGGATGGAGATCTCCTCTAAACAAGTATCTCCTGTCCTAAGAGGGTCTTGTTACCTGCCAGGCATGCGTTGTCCTGCGCCGTGGCGTTCACCCCCTGGCCGCAGCTACGGGCAGGGCAGGGGAGCCCTGCTCTGCAAGGAGCCGTTTGGTCCCAGGTACCGTTTCCTACAATTAAGGAATTTTAGTCCCAAGTCCGTATTGGAGCTCCTGACAAAGCCCCCAGGAATTACCAGCTTTCCGATGCATTCGACTTGCCCGCTGACTTGGCCCGTTGCCCTCGGTGGAGCTTGAATGGCTCTTCTGTGAGGAAATTCAATTTTCCAGCAAGGGGGCTTCTCCACGTAGGCTGTGTATTTATTTACTGTGTAACTGGGGGGGAAAAGGTAGAAAAATGCTGCCTTCATTTTGCTGCATTTAAAAAAAAAAAAGTGTTAGCATTTTGATGCTAAATGCGGGGAATCGTGGGGGCGATGCACATTTCGTCCCTCTAGAGACAAAGGGCAAACCTTGAGCGCTTGAAGAAATGAGAAGTCTTGAGCGTGGCCAACAGCAACTAATCAGGACTTGATCTGGTGTAGAAAAGAAGCAGCAAGGAATAATTAAGCTCAGAGAAAATGGGGGGAAAAGCATGTTCTGTGACGCTGGGGTACGTCGTGTTTGCTTAACCAGGCACGATTCACGTGAACGTTTCCACCAGAGCGAGGAGCAGGGTGCTGCAGTCCTGGAGAAGTTGCTCATTCCCTTTTGCTGCATCTGCTTTTAGACCATTGAATTTAAGTTTGCAGGCAGCGGAAACTCAGATACGTGCAACAGTACCAGGTCACGGTGGTCCCCCAGATCCATAAACAGGGCTCACCAGGAGGATGGGATGGGTGTGAAGGCAGAGCCGTAGAATTTGTGCAAAGGGAAAGCAGCAGCAGCGGTGGAGCACAGCAGCGATACGGGTGGGTAAGGGGAGAGGATGGGGAATAAATACGCGTACCGTGATTGGATTCGTTACGGCAAGCGTCAATAACGGTACGGCCATGCGGGCAGTGGCCTGATGGCTGCCTCCTTTTAGTTAATGGGAAAGCATCGGCTCATTAAAAAGTAATGAGTCAGTGTCAGCAAAGGAACCGAAACAAGGATGGGGCTCGGGCTGTAAGTGGGGACAAATAAAGGCCACTCATGGGTGCAGCACAGCGAGACACCGTTTCCATCGCAGATGAGATCTTCCATTTCACTCGGCAATATGAGGGGATGGGGATGCGGCACTCGGCTGGAGGCTGGCATTTGGCTGGGGGCACAGGGAGGGGCAGGTTTACCCCTTTCACAAAGTCTTGTGGGTGGTTCTGTTGCCATTTCAGTGTGGAGGGGGGAAAAAAAAATTCCCATGATCAGCTTCTATGGGGAAAATTTTCATAGAGCAATATCCCGGGTGTCAGAGCGGTTTTTTACCCGTGGGTTGGAAAGTGCTTTCCTTTAGAAGCGAGTCTCTTTGCCCCTGTTTTGCCGATGGGGAACGTGAATAACTCACCCAGGGTGGCTCTACGGGCTAGGGTCAGGAGGAGACCTGGAGTGTCACCCCCACTTATGGGCAGTGTTCAAAAATGGGTTATTCCCACCTAGCTGGCAAAGCCGCATTTGCCCCACTTTGCCTCCTTTTTGTGTTTTCTTCCGCTAGCGACAGTCCATGGGCTGGGGCTGCACAGGGACCTTACGGTCACCGTCGGTTTCAAATCTTTCCAAGCCATTTCTGATGCCCGGTTCTCCTCGGGTCTGGGCACCCCTGAGACAGCACCCACCCGTGGGTAAGCGCGGGCGCGCGGCGCCGTCCGTCCGTGCGGGCTCCGCCGCGGCGAGCTGTGCGCCCCGGTGCAGCGGGGGGCTGCTCCTTCGGGGAGTGGGGTGCGTGGATGCCCAGGTAGATGATACACCAGCCGCCACCTTGGCAACTTCATTTCTGTCTTAGGCGGCCTCTGTAGCTCAGGAAAGGACTAGTAAATATATAATTTTTTTTAAAAAGACAACATCAAAGTAGTGTAAGGGGGTTGGGGTTTGGTCCCCCTCGCCCCCATTGGTTTTTCAGACAACTTTACAAAGCCTGCGTCAAGGTAAGGGTGAAATCTCTGCGTTCCCGGGGCTTGAACGTGGCCTGGTGGGGGTCAGGCTCCCCCGCCCGGAGCACCCTTCTTCCTTTGGCCTGTGGTTTTCTTATCAGCTGCCCAGTTCAGGGAACGGCCTGGGTCGCCTTTGTGGAAACGCGGGCCGGGGCGATTGGTCTCCCTTGCAGAAACCCTGACGTTTCCCATCTTCCCTTCCCTGCATAGCTCAGTCCTGGTGGAACAGAGGGGGGTTGAAGGAAGGTTGAAATTTGTCCTTCTCCTCCATGGCATTAAAATAATAATTAAATAAATAAATAAAAAAATCATAAACCCATATGTTTGGGAGCTGAAGAGCAAAACTGCGTGGGAAAGGGAAGAGGAAATGGTGTCGCGGGTCAGCCGAAGGCCAGTTTTATGGACGTTTTGGTGCCTGATTAATCTCTTCTGACTCTGCAGTTCAATCTGTCCCAAAGCATCAGCGAAGGCAATCAGCTCATGGCAGGGCCTGTTTGCATCCAGAAGATGCCGACTGGCTTCTGCCGCTCCCGCTGATTTCCACCCTTCACGTTGCGTTGGTCGACTTCTGTGTCGGGGAGGCTGCTTCTCCTTCTCTTCCATTCTGTTTCTAAACATTAAAGTAGCTAAAAATCAACTCCCCTTAACAGGCTTCAAATAAAATGCGAAAATGGGGGGGAGAAAATTGACAGGAGTATATTGGTTAGCGGTCCACCAAACTGACATCGTTGCCTTCCCCGGCTGGCGTTCCGTTGGTGGGCCGTGCCCGAGCGAGCGCGTGAGCGGCCCCTTGGAGCCGGCTGGTTTTTTCCCACAGTGGCTGCGGCGCTGACCCCGCTCTGGGGCTGTGACTCATTAGGAGCTGGAAGCAGCAGTTACTGGCGTGGGCGTCGGATTTACTCGTCGTGCAATCTTTTTCACATTGTGAGGCGTAACACGGAGCTGATCAAGTCCCCGCGTCTGTATCCCGCACGTGTTCCCCCACTGAAAAGTCTGCGGGGTGTTGGGCTGACGGCGTTTGTAAATTCAGCGCGGAACCCGGATTTAAAGGGAGAGACTTTGCCATTACATTTACATCAACGCTGCAGCCCTTTTTGCATGCCCCAAAGATGTCGGGTGGCAGAAGGATGGATGAAAATGACTTTGGTTTCCATAAGTGGGTATCTTATAAGGTCAGCGGGGCCGGCTGTGCTCCCCTAGCCTGATTTGCAGGCGATGGGCCGTTAGCCTCTTTGGAGGTTTTGTTTCCACTAGTGTATTTCTGTCTTTAAAAAAAATAATAAAATAAATAAATCTTCTGACCATGGTTTAAAAATTTGCTGGTGACCGAGAAAGCACCGCTGTCCCGTGCAAACTGTTAATTGCCCTAATTGCTCTGCCTTAAATACTTGTTCCACATTTCAAGCCCGAGTTCTCCTAACTTCACAGCCCTGCTTTTCAAGCCTGCCCTCGCTGCTTGCCGGAGGAGCCGGCCGTTCTCACGCTTCCCCGGAGAGCTTCTCTGACGGCAGCTCGTCGCTTTTAACCCCCCCTCTGCTGGGATAAACCCCCCCCGGAGCCGGAGAGATGCTCCACGAGCTCCGCTTTGTCACTTGGCCGGTTTGCAGCAGCCTCGTTACGTTACATCACTGCAAATGCTTTTTTTCAACCCAATTTGCAGGCGGTTTAATAAAACTTGCTGAGTTTGTTCCAGGAGCTCTGTTTTCTAGAGAGCCACGGAGATTGGCATTCCTTGCGTTGCCTTACTTTCCCCAGCAAGTACACTGAGAATTGCGCGTCCCAAAGGACGCCCGGGATCGATGTCAAGCTGACACAATTACCTGTGCAATTGCATTTATCTGCTAAAAATCTTCATGGAGCGCTTGCTTTCTTCTGCCTCCCCCCTCCCCCCCCCCCAAATGTTTTGCTCAGTATTTGAGAACCCGCTGAAGATCATCAGCAGAGAAAGCTTAACGACACTTTGGACCACCTTTCCTTTGAAAATTTGAAAAGCCAGTGTATAAAGACCTGATCGGCTCTGTTTTCCAATATTTTGGCTGTCCATAGCATGTCCCACTCTGTTTTCTCCGTTAAGATCCTGACCTGTAAGGCCACTTTTTACCCAGGGACTTGCCTGACAATGGCATTTTGCCTTCCTAAGGAAGCTATGACCACTGAGTTTACCGTCCCAAGTGTGCAACTTTTCCCGCCCCCTTCAATTAACGTGGAATTTGGGCAATTTTGGTGTTTAGAGCAAGGCTGTGCCGTTGGAGAGCAGAAGACTTTTTCTCTCCAGCCTGTGGTGTCTTGGCGAAGCCGTGCTGACTCTTCAGTTTTATACTACAGCAGCTCTCCTTTCCCTCTCCTTTCATTTCAATGTGTTTCTTCTTAGCCCGAGGTGCCGGTCCCCAAAGTGGAGGTGGGCTTTCACCTGGAGACCGTCAGGACTGAGACCGCTCTCTTGCAGCAGATGGACTCGGGGTGGCTGGAGATGGCTTCGTTGCTCCAGAGATGGGGCTGCTGGTGGTACATGCCGTACAGCTCCCCTACATGCGAACCCACATACGTAAAACATACAGCTCCTGTACATACTAGCACGTGGTATATAGGTCCTTAGGGACGCTATTTGCAGCTGCCAGGGTGAGAACGTGAGGGTGGCTTCGAGCTTGTGTGATTTGTCCTGCTCCTCTTCTCTCTGGTGGCCCCAGCCCGAGCGTTTCTCCCCCAGCCTGTGTTGTAAGAGGCGGTTTTGGGTAGCGGGGTCGGGAGGAGCGGCTGGGACGCTGCTCTTTCGGGCTGTTTCTTGTTCTCTGAGTGCCCGTTCGCAGCAGAAGCTGCTTGAGCCTAACACTCTGCTGATTAAACTATTGAGGTAATGATTTCCCAGTGTGGAGGAAGCATTTTCCGTTGACATTATCCTGGTCTAGCCTTCAGACCCACGCAACGGTAATGGGATAATTGCGACCCAATTTCATGTGCTTTCATTACAGACAAATGTGCCCGAAGAAGCGAAATGTCATCCTATTACTGGCTGATCTTTAAAACCTTTGGGTGGTCTCTCGGTTTTGCCTTTACAAATATAGTTTTCACTTGTATACGTTCAAAGATGTATTCAGCACGAAGTAATGACCGTGTTTATCGGCGTGCTAAAGCAGGCCTGGCACGCTAAAATGGATGATGGTTCACTGCCCTTGCACCAATAAAAGCACACGGGAGGTTAAACACAGGGTTTTTCTTTTGAAGTGTACTTCTCATTTGAGAGCGCTGTAGGAAAACTCAGGCTTGAAATGAGAAACAATGCAGGTTTGTTCGTTTGGGTCTTGCATCGTTGGCGCTTCCAAAATAAGATCAAGTGCTGCATGGGGGACGTAGCGCTGGTTCCTGCGCGGGGGCTCCACGGGATTTGCCTTTTGAGAGCCAGTAGGACAAGAAGAAGAAATTCAGGACAGCTTACGTGGCCTGTTGTTTGGCAGAGGTGAATGCCAGCCACATCTTTAGCAGGAGGGTTGGACTAGATGAGCTCCCGAGGTCCCTCCCAACCCTTGCCATTCCGTGGTTCTGTGTGACTCTGTCATCTCCTATGGACCCGTCTTGCCTTCCCCAGCAGAGAGGAGGTGAAGGCTCTGGTTTGGCCAGAGAGCGATGGTGTACGGCGCCGCGGGAGAGGACCCGGCAGCCCACCACCCATGGGAGATGGTAGGTGAGAGGGGGGTGTTTGCAGACTGCAAAGTACATGTGATTTTTTAAGGAGGTAATTAAATGGCACGTGTTCACGTGGATGTTATTCATAGGCTTGGAGATGTGCAGCTCCTGGCCTCGTGAAATCATAACACGCTTTTAGGTTACTGCGCGGCCCCGGCTGATGAACAGAAAGAGGAGAGCAAAGCCCCTAAGTTAAAAAATCCCGGTGACCAGAGGTCCATGCAGGAAAGGGACGGTGTTTCAGATCGTGAGGCGCTTCAGAAGCAAATCCCTAATTGTGAAAATACCACGTCTGAGCTGAAACTGGTCGCTAAGCAGGAGCTTTGGCGTTCCAGCTGCGCTGTGCCCCAGCAGAACAAGGATCTGGCTTTGCAAGCAAATGAGAAAACTGAAGTTGTGTCTGGCTTGTGGCACCGCTTAGTGCCGGGAGATGGACAGAGAGCCTCAAGTGATGGGGCAGGGGGAAGAAAATGGTTACCGAGTGCTTCTCCGTATCGATAGCTTCCCTGGGTGCGTGGGGACGCGCTCTGAAATGGAGTCTGAGCTCTGAAACGCTGGCCCAACAGTAAAGGGACTGGTCACGCTGGGCTATTTGTCCTGGCTTTTTTGCATGGCAAACCTCTCCCTAATTTTTTATTGCTTTTTAGCTCAGATGAGCCTGGCAGAGTAGTTGGTAGCACAAGGAAAAAAGGGTTTGGTAGCACTGTGCGGGAGAACCGGGGATGGATTGGGTCTGGACAAAGCACTGATTTAAATCAGGCTTAAGGCTGGGGTCCGATAGGTGGGTGGTGTGGCCATCTCCCTCCCCGACGCAAAGTCCTGCGGGAGGGAAAGGGGACGTGGGAGAAAAGAGCAGGCTGATATGTGTGTGATACGCGGCGACACTCGCACGCACCGGGTACGAAGTGTGGCGGGGTCACCCACGGCCTTCGGTCGCTGTGGAGGACGTGGGCACCCCAGGGGCTGCCGGGCTGGGCTGTATTCCTAGCGCTGGCCTAACACCTCCGGTCAGGGGCGTAACGCTGCTGAGCAGGACCCACCTAGGGGGACACAGAATATTAAAACCATAGCGGGGAGGGGGAGAGGGGCTGGGTGACACCGGGGGCTGTGGCCGACCCCTCTCTCCATGCACGTGCAGAAGTGACCGATGGGGAGAGGCCGCCCGAGGCGCGGGGTCCCCACCAGGCAGGGGTAGAGGATGGGTGAAACACCGGCTGTGGTCGCTCCAGCGGCTGGGGATTCCGCACGCGGGTTATTTCAGCGTTACCTTCCCCGCGATGGGAAACGTTTTGGGATTCGGGCAACGGCAGGCCCGCGTCTGGTAGCCTTGGCTCAAGGTTGGGCATCCCTCGAGACCCTGGTGAGGGAAGCGAGATGCAGGGGACAGCCCTTAGCTTAATGCTGGGAAGTGGTTAAAAACGATCCGAAAAAAAGTGATGCTTCGGTTGTCGGGGAGCGGAGGGGAGGACGCGGCGGAGGGAGAAGCGGGAGGGCTGCACAGACCCCAGGCTTTCCCAGGAATGAAGAAACGCTTTCAGGTCTCCGTCCCCACCCTCCGCTCTCGTAAAAGGACTCATAGACCAGAAAACTCGAAACAGATGGTTTGCATCAGGTAAAGTACATAGCCAGCGGTGCCCTCGGGTACGTCTGGGTAACCACACCACCCTCCGAGGAGCTCCGCAGATGCAACCAGAGGTTGCACTGGCCCGGCGGGACCGGGGGAGGTTGAAAGGCTGCACTGTTCCGACACTGGTATTTTTATCGGTTAAACCCTGGGGAAGAATTCCTGGGTGAAAGCTGCCAAACCCCCAAAACCAGCTGCTAGGTGGGGAGAAGCGTCTCCTGTGTGCTGCCACACGTGGCTTGGCCGTGGAAAATATTTTCCCGTCGGCACGGCCCTTTGCAGCGGGGCGTTGGGGGGCTGCAGCGTCCTCCGCACCAGGAGTGGCGGTGAGCGGCCCCGAGCTGGAGGGCGAGGGGGAAGAGTTGTGAATAAACACGTTTGGGCAGGGAAAAAGCTGGCTGGCACGGAGCTTTTACGCCAGACGTGTGCTCAGCTGGGGTTGTGACGGGCGCCTCGGAGCTCACCGGCAGAGCAGGGGAGGAGGTGGCTGAGGTGGCCCGGCCAGCCGCCAGCCGCAGGGGAGGTGGGTGCCGTCTGCCACTTGCTAGGGGGGCTGCTCGCGTGGTTATTTGCCCTTCGTGATCAAAACAGGGGCCTCACTTTTCACAGAATCCCAGAATCCCAGCCTGGCAGGGGTGGGCAGGGCCCCCCAGAGCTCCCCCAGTGCCCCCCCCCCCCCCCAAGCAGGCTCACCCAGAGCA
>BOSO01004633.1:0-61534 GCA_018403395.1 Gorsachius goisagi | reverse complement strand
AGCCCCTCCATGTCCTTCTGGGAGTGAGGGGCCCAACACAGAACCCACCATTTGAGGGGTGGCCTCCCCAGTGCCCAGCACAGGGGCACGGTCACTGCCCTGCTCCTGCTGGCCACACCAGTCCTGATACAAGCCAGGATGCTGCTGGCCCTCTTGGCCACCTGGGCACACTGCTGGCTCATATTCAGCCGCCTGTCGACCAACACCCCCAGGTCCTTTTCCGCTGGGCAGCTTCCCAGCCCCTCTTCCCCACGCCTGTAGCGTTGCGTGGGGTTGTTGTGACCCCAGTGCAGGACCCAGCCCTTGGCCTTGTTGAACCTCACACCATTGGTCTGGGCCCATGGATCCAGCCTGGCCAGGTCCCTCTGCAGAGCCCTCCTCCCCTCCAGCAGATCCACATTCCCACCCAGCTCGGTGTCATCTGCAAACTGACGGAGGGTGCCCTTGATCCCCTCGTCCAGATCATTGATAAAGGTATTAAACAGAACTAGCCCCAGCACTGGGCCCTGGGGGACACCGCTTGTGACCAGCCGCCCACTGGATTTAACTCCATTCACCACAACTCTTGGGGCTCGGCCATCTTGACATTTTTTTACCTAGCAAAGGGTACGCCTGTCCAAGCCATGAGTGCCCAGCTTCTCCAGGAGAATGCTGATGACGCTTTACTGGTGAGGTGAGTGAACGGGTTTGCTGTTGGGCATGTTCTGGCCAGCGGTTGCCAGTCACTGCCCCCTCCCCAGGCACTGCAGGTTGGACCCTGGGCTCGGTGCGCTGTGCATGGTGCCGGGCCACCAAGGCTCTGCGAGCCAGTGGCAGCCTATGTACTCTATCGTTGGGCAAACGAGCCCGTACAGCAAAGAGTGAAAGAAGCCACCCCCCGGCCCGAAGCCGTGGTGCTGTTTGACAGTCAGCAAAGTGACTGCAGTGACACAGGTGGTGCAAGTGTTGACTCTTGGAGCGGTTGGGTCTCACCTAGCATGCCTTGTGAATGCCACGTGTACTCATACCATGTTTTCACACGGTTCTGAACTGTCTTGGGGATTCGGTAGAAGTTCATGTACTTAATGGTACTGTCCATGCAGCTCCGATAGTACGTTTGCCCTGCGGTAGCGGCGCCAACCACATCTCTCATCTGAATGGGAGGAAAGGGTGGAAAAGACATTTTAATTGCTGCCGCTTATCCATCACGGAGGGTAAGAACTCCAGAACACGCGTGCTAAGTCTCAACAGCATCTGCCAACCCCTTTTTGTCTTCCACCAGTGCAGAGCGGACCCTTGCATGGGGAAAACAAACCTGGAGATACCAACTTGTGGACCGACCCCGACGAACCCTTCCCCACCTGAGGCAGGGAACCCCCCGATGCCCGCTCACCTGCCCTATCATGACAGAGAAAGCAAAGACGCCTGTGAAGTAGTTCAGCAGCTGAAAGACGATCTCAAACAGGGTCTTGGGGTCGGGCAGACCCCCGATGGTGATGAGGGTTTTGACTGCCCAGTAGTAGCAGCGGATGTAGCTGGGGGGAAAAGAGGGGGCAGCTTTGAAGGCATCACCAGCTCAAAGGCCTGTTTCACCCCACAACACCGATCTCTGGCCAGCAAGCCAGAGCCTGCTGAGAGTAATTACGGGTGATGAAGGGAAAATTAAGAGGCTGCAGACTCCCCCGGCTCCACCTGCAGGGGCTTCTGGAGATGCTACAGGAGCCGGGGGATGTAGGGACCCTCCAGAAACCGCTGTGTGAGGTGCTCCACTCCTCTGGCTACTCCCGTTTTCTGCTTGTTTCAGCCCCACCACTATAAACTGACAATGCATTTCCAGCAACATTTACACTTTTAGAAATAGCCAGGGGGAAAAAAGGGTTTGTGAGCAAATTGGTGCTCCTGGGACTCAGGAGATTCTGAGTGAATTCCTGATTCACCGGCCTTGGGCACTCCCTTGGACGCTGCCGTTGCACCTAGAGATGGCTATAGCTGTGCGTATCGCACACAGTAACTGTACAGCAGCACGTCAACAGGCAAAGCTGGGTGCTCAAAGGGAAGGCAACACCCTCGCTGAGGCTGCCTGGGTGACAGTCACTTGTCCCCGTCTACACCCACACCTCACGGTACGTCTTTAATGCCCTTGCCCATGCCTCTTTTTCAGGAAACTCTCCTTTACTGCATGGTGCTAAAGTGGTTAAATTTTATTTTGCCCGTGCTGTACAACTTGCAGGTGCGGGCATTCGCGATGAGGCAGCACTTGAGCTTGCGAGCTGAGTGCTCTCCCTGCAGCATCCACCACCAGCAGTGCACGCTGAGGTTGGAAATGCCATGGCAAGGGGACAGGGAATGTCCCCGGGAATGAGGTGCAGAGCTGGTCCAAGGGGCCAGATTTTGCTGGGTGTGAGGTGCTGCATCGTGCCCTTCAGTTCAAAGCTCAGCCCCCCATCTCCAAGCACAGCTTCAAGCCCCCATCCCAAACTGGCAACAGGTCAACGCAAATGGAAACGGGGCTCACGCTGCCATCCTGCTCAGCCAGGGAGCGTTCCCTTGTTTCCCAGCGCCTGGTTCCCAGCTTTTCAGCCTCTGCCACTGCCTTCCACCTCAGCCCAGCAGCAGGCTCCTCATCTTGCAGCTCTGTACATCACTACACATCCCATCCCTCCCCTCCCCATCATCCTCCCTGGCTCTGCATCCTCCTGGCGCCCCCAACCCTCTGCTTCAGCGGGTTTTATGAACCCAGCTGCATCCTAATGCCTTTCTTCTTGCTCCAGCTTGTCGCAGAAAGCTGTGCTACTTGAGGCCCCAAGCCCTGGCTTGTACCTGTTTCCTTCCCCGTCATAGACCCAGGTGGTGGACGCCAGTCCTTCATAGGCTGATGCCCAGTAATACAGGCAGGAATTCACGTGCAAGCTGTACAGTAAATAGGCAGTGGTCCGGATCACTCTGCAAAAAACACCCAAAAGGAGAGTGCAGGAGGGGGGATGATGTGGTGTCTGCTGGGAGAAACCCATCAGGTCCCCCCTGGCATCACAAGGAGCGTTAAAGCGAGGAGCCGAGCACCGACCGTGCAGGTCCTGCCGGTGCAGGAACCCCAGAGCACCCAAATGCACGGCCCCACCCACCCCCGCAGCCCCAGCAGCGCTGGGGAAAGCTGGTTATCCCCTAGTGGCTCCTCCTCACCACCAGCACCCCTGTTCCCGCCAGGTCTTGGGGGGGTTGCTCCTGCCCATGAGGGCTCCAGGACCCCCACATCCCACCTGCGCCAGCCAATGCCTATGTCAGCTGGTCCAGGGACAGTGGGAAAATAAATCCAAAGCCCAGAAGGGGTGCGCCCGCAGTGAACCTTCACCATAGCCAACAGACACACTGCCCCTCACCTGTAGATGTATGCCTTGCTCAGGATGGCCTCCAGGCGGTTGTTGAACTCGAAGAAGGCCATGTACTGGGAGGAGAAGGAAAGCAGTGTGCTCCAGCTTCCCACAGCCCCTGCTGGGGGATCCATGGCCCCAAGAACCCCCTGCTCCCCCATTTCCTTCCTGCAGCCCCTCTGCAGCGTGAACTTCTGTGGCTCCATCTAGAAGTGCCCTTCTGTTCAAGTGCAACTGTGTTTTAGGATTGAAATGAAGTGTTTGGCCAAGACCCCCACGGAGCCTTCGAAATGAGACTGCCCGCCCCTTTTACAATCCCCTTGTGACCACCAACGAGCCTTGCAAGCCCCCACTTCCCCCAGCCAGCGCAGTCCCCCCCCATGCCCCCTGCCACTGCTGTTCTGCCTGGTTCCGTAAGCTCCGGCTCACCTTCAGGCAACGAGGGAAGCGCAGGAGGGGGTTGACACCGACTTTGAAATAGAAGAAATCCAGGGGCAGGAGGCACACCACGTCCATCTGAAACCCGCACAGAGAGAGGAACCCCGGTGGGGACCTGCAGGTGCGCTGGGGCGAGGCTGCAAGCCAGGGTTCAGATCAAAGGTTTGGATTAAAAAATAAAATTCCGTCGAACCTTGAAGCGTTGTGATCGCAGGTAGTTCTCTTTCATAGCGTTTTTATCGGTCTGGTTGGGAATAGAAGAGAGAAGGAGGGAGGAAGATTGAGCATTGCTTACAGAAAGGTCACACCTGGCTTTCCTCATTGTCACCACCGCAGGGAAGGTGCTCAGGATGGGGAGCAGAGCAAAAGGCGCAGGAGAAGACCTGGCCGAATGCTGCCTTCTCATCCTAGCTCGGGATGTCTCCCACTCGTTCTGCATCCCAGGGAAAGCACATCGCAGTGCCAGCACGACAAAAATCAGAGTTTAAGGCAGAAGCCTCCCTGGCTGAGCATTTGCCTGGGCAATGGGAAGGCCATGCCCTTGAGGTTTTACTTTTCACTTTTCTGGAAACAGAACCAACGGCTTTCACTTATCCCAGGCATGTGATCTATGCATTCGGATCGCAATGGCTTTTGCCCTATCGCTAACGTGTCCTTCCTAGCTGTGCTCCCAAAAATATGCAGTGTTTATGATGGCATCTGCTCACAGTTTGCAGCGTGAAGCTGCGCCAGGTTGGTCAGTGGGTGCCTTGCTAGCAGGACCGGCCTGTGGAGCTGGACCGTCCCAGCACCCCTGCCGGGGAACGGGGCCACTGTGGACCACACACTTTCTGGATGGGCTGGTACTGAAGTGAGGGGAAAAAATACCTCTGTTTGGCAAACAAAATGCTATGGGCTTATCCGCTACAAGACAGGAGAGGCGCCTGCAGTTCTCCAAGAGGGGACACAGCCCTGATGACCACAGCCGTGGTGGGAGAGCTTGGAGAGCTCGATTTGGGGATCAGTGACCAGCAGCACTGGTGCCAGGTGGGGGGACGGGGACAGGAAATCCCTGTGGCCGGTCCCCAGAGGCCACTCACTATGATGTCTCCCCCCCGGACGAACTGTAGCCGGGTCTGAAAGACAAGGATGTCCAGCAGGTAGACAAGGTCACAGAGGTAGTCCACAAGCAGCCAGAAGTGGATGTTTGTTGGTGTCTGGTAGGGGAAAGCCCAGCGGACGGGGATCAACCAGCAGTTCCAGTTCCAGGCCATGACAACGAAGAACAGCCACAGCACATACATCAGGTCTGCGGATGGGGAACGGCCCCGTGGTTAGCTGGGCACACGGCCCTTGTCTGCCTGTGTCCGCTCTGCAAAGGGGGTTTCATCCCCTGCCCTGCCCTGAGCGCAAGGAGGAAGCCTGTGGGAGGGCTCTCGCTTTGCTTTTCCCCCTTGAGGCTGTGCAGCCGGGGGCTTGGAAACACCTGTGGAATAGCAAAGGAAGGAGCTGGGCTCCTGTAGGGCACCTGCCAGGCAGTGGGTTTTCCTTCTGTTATTTTTACTTTTAGTTGGTGTGCCCACACCACAGGGACAGTGTTTGCTGCCCCTTCCCTGCTTGGTTGTGCTTCCAATATCCACAGCTCCTGGGAATCATCTAGGAAAGCCTGTGCCTTGCAGGGGACTTAAAACGCTGGGATTTTCAGTAGGCGGGCGTAAGCTCAGTTGCTCCTTCCTCACTTGCCCTCCCTCCTCTACAAGGTCTCAGCTTTTACGCCCCCTCCCCTCCTTACCCCCTCTCCCCCGGCACTACCAGCTTGCCCCCAGCATGGGCACATGGCCGTGCTCCATCACTCACTGGTGAGTGGGTCGATGCTGCTGGGGAACCGGTAGCTTTTCAGGCGGTCCAGCCAGGGCCGGTACTTGAAGGCGCAGCACAGCATCTCGCAGTAGTGCTCGTCCCCACCTGGCTTATCCCCCTCTGGCTCCCCACCAGGGGCAGGCACGGGCGCTGCCACAGGCGGTGGCTTGGCAGGGGCTAGGGGAGGCCACACAAGTATTTTAAAAGGCAGAAAATCATCTCACAGCAATTTGGTTTGAGGTCTTCAAACTGCTAATAAAGCAGCTGCCTCCCTGGGAGTGTAGCACGTGGGGGACCGATCAGTTAAACACCCCCGGCCCCGCTCACACTCACAAGTCGCAGGGCTCTCATCGTCCGAGGTGACATCGGGGTCAGTTAGCTTCTCCTTCACCTTCTCTGTCCGCTCCCTGAAGAGCTTCACCAGCTCCTGGAGCCGGCTGTTGATGACGGTGCTGCTCAGGCTTGTGGCCGAACCGATGCGCTCGGGCAGGCTGGGAGGAGACCGACAGCCATTTCACCCAGGTAGGAAAGTCCAAGGGTAGCCTTATGGCCCATTCTTTAACCTACAGGATCCCTAATTAGGGTTTGCCCCTATTTATTTGGCTAATGTGTAATCAAAGGAGCACAAGTTGAGGCGGTTTCCATAAAATACCATCAAGCAGCACCAAGCCTGAGCCTCGTCCTTGCCCTGGGGTGTGAGATGCCCTCAGAGGGACTTGGGAAGCACCAAGATTTTATGGTTCGACTCGATGATCTTAAAGGTCTTTTCCAACCAAATGATTCGAAGATCCCAGGCTGGATTGCACGTGCTTGGGAGAATCAGAGAATCACAGAATGCTTTGGGTGGGAAGGGACCTTTAGGGGTCACCCAGCCCAACCCCCCTGCAGGGAGCAGGGACATCTTTAACCAGACCAGGTTGCTCAGGATGATTTTGGAAGAACTACGGGGTGAGAATGTACAACAAACCCCTGTATCTATAAACTATGTCATCCCTTTTCAGCCTCTTTATTAAAACTGTGTTGGATTTGGACCAGGATGCTTTACCTGGCATGAACAAGAAGCATCGCTACAAGGGGGGACAAAAAGGAGCTGGTATGGCTGTCGCTCCAGGCTGGTTCGTTGTGCTAATTGGCACAAGGGGTTGTGCCCAGGAAAAAGGAAAACCCCTGCCCCGTGAGGAGGCGCAGCCCCTCCCCAAGCCTTGGCTTCCTGGGCAGGGCAGCTCCTCCAGGGCTGCCCCCAGCGCTGCAGGGAAGCCAGGACCTGGGGTACAGGAGGCACAGCTTGTGCTCGCTTCCTACGTGGAAGACAAAGGTTGTTTGCCCATAATCCATAAAAACAAGGTGTCCCCACCATGCATATGTAGCTCATAGTTCCATCTTCTCTGTGGCTAAGTCTAGTCTTAAGGAGGATATTTCTACCCGGGTAGAGGAAAAACAAGAGAACCGCTTCTGCTCCAGGGCGCATCGTGATTGTTTTAGGCCTGCCACGGGCATGGCTCCCTAGCCTTTTGCTGCCCCAGCACTTCTAGGGGCTTTGTGATTCCCACCCGAGCCCTGGGAGTTCAGCCAATCCAACCCCCTTGGTCCCACCACACACCTTTCCTGTCGCTCCTCATCACAGCCCAACAGCACCCACGTTGGGGACTGTCTCACCCATCCCTCATCCAGACCATCCGCTGGGGCCAGCAGCCTCCTCCTGCAGATGCAAACAGAGCAGCTGAGGCTCGGCTTGACCCTGGCCTCAGCCAGCATCTCCGCCTCCTCCTCCTCCTCCTCCTCCTCCCAGGTCTCATCTGCTTCCACTTCCCCTTCTTCTACCAGGGTCAGCTTTCCCCTCATTCTTGGCATTGCCTGAAGTCAATCGGAGCAAACCACCCTGCTGCTTTGCGGCTAAAGCCCTGCTCCTGCCTGGGCACTGCTGAGCCCATGGCCGCGTGGGCATGCAGCCATTTTGGGCACCTGGCAAGATGCATGGAGGGCGGGCACCACTCCATGCTTGTCTCCAGTGCTGCACCATCACGCCACTGCACTTCGAGGGGCAGGCCAGGAAAAGGCGATACCCGTAAGGTGGAGCAAGAAAGTTGAAATCTGGGAAAAAAGGGAGGGTACTGGGGATGTCACCTGCCTCTGAGCTGGCTCTGTAGAACCCTAAACCTCTGAGGCAAAGAGTGCATTGCAGAGCAGCAGGTACCTAACGTGGACCCTCAAACGGCTGCCAACACCCGCAAAGCCCAGCACCACAGCCGAGGATGGCTCCAGGTCCAAGAGGAGCCCTGTATATGCTGCCCTGGTGATACCGAGCCCATGGCGACTGATGTCTTCCTAGAAGATGCGTTCTAACACAGCTAGAGGCTCCCTTTGGCACAGGCGGGTTTTGGGGACAGCTTCCTTACGTGGGGGCAAGCAACGTGGCAGGGAGATCTGAATATGAAGACGAGAATCATGGCAAAAATCTGGTTTGCAAACCCGCAGTCAAGTCCAGAGTTCTAACGGCGACACAGTATTCACCTTCTGCCCCTCCGCCATTCACTGGCCCTGGTACAGCATGGCTCAGTGCTGCGTGTGGAGCAGGAGAGGGGGCAGGAACGGGAGAGGGAGTGGGAGCGGGAGCAGGCAGGACGCTGATGGAGGCTGTCCTGACATTGCAAGTCTCCCAAAGAAAGCCAGATGTGATGAGCCTACCCACCTCCAGCCTCGCTGCCCCCCCTGATGGAGCAGATGACTGAGACCAATGAATTCTGCGCAGTGCAGGGGCAGAGGAAAACCACTCCACCTGCCCCCCCCATTGAAGTACTCCCCAATGTGGATGAAAAGGTTCCCAGAGCCACAGACGTGTGCGATGACAGACAAATGGGATCTGACCCACAGCTGGGGGATGGAGCCCATCTCCAGGGGGACAGGCAGACAAGGCTTTAAACAAAATTCAACCCTTTAATTAGAAAATGCTTTTGCCACCTCTCCTGCCTTGTCCAGGGTGCCACCGGCTGCACATGTCACCCCGGCTCGCTGCCCAGACCCACCCCAAACAGTTTGCTGCATATGGTTGAATAAATTTTCCTGTACTGGCACCGTCAGGGGGTGGGACCCCAGGAGGCAGGGACCGCGCCTGGGCAGAGCCGTACCTGGGGGATGCCGGCACTGCGCCAGGCACCGCCAGCCTGTGGGAAGCACCAGCGGTGGGCACTGGTAAGCGGGTACCATTGGGCTCCAGGGCTTTGCCTCTGCTGTCCACATCCTCCAAGTCCACAGCTGGGTAAGTGCCTGGCCGTGGAGAAGGACAATAATTGCAGGTGAGTGGGGCACGGGGCCAAGCCCACAGCCAGGACGAAGCCCCACTTCCCCTTGCCCCCACAGAGCTGCCCCAAGCCCCACAGCATACCACAAGGACCCTCCTTTTCCCTCTGCTCCCTTCTTGCCTGGCACTTCTTGCTCCTAATAGTTTGCAGCCTTTCCTTCTCTTTTTTGCCCAGTATTTAACGCTGTAGGAAGGGCCACCTGCTTCCCTTCTGCTTCCCTTCTGCTTCCCTTCTGCTTGCAGCGATTGCAACTGCTCCGTGCAAGCGCTGGGTTCCAGTGGTTCGGAAAATGATGGCGACGAGGATTACCAGCCACAGGCATTACACCTGAACCCGGGGTTTCCAGTGGCAAACCTGCCTCCCAGGGTCTAGAAACCTCCTGGGCCTCCTGAACATAAACACATGGATCATGCAAGCTCCAAATCACCCGAGAGATTGCTTTTTGTGCAGAATAAGGCGCTATTTAAATACAAACTTAACAACCTCTCCCTTCTGCAGAGGTAATAAATGCTCCCTGCCAGAAGCAGGGTTGGAAGCAGGAAGGTTGGAGGTTTACAGCGGGTCAAGAGAGACACCAGTGGCCCAAGGGGGAAACAGCGCTGGGGTGATTTTGGCTAGAGCCCGCCGCCAGCCGGTTTGCAAAACGTCATCCCTTTCCTTAGCTGTATAACAAAATGCAAGGAGTTCCTGCAGGATTTCTTCTAACGGGGGGGTTCCCATGTCTGAAAGACCCTGTGCATCCATCCCCTCCTGTTCCGCACTGCTGCGGGAGCAGCGGATCAGAGTGTAGCTTGGTCAGATCACAGAGAAAAGGCCCGTTTGGGCTGCAAAGTTAAAATCCCTCTGTGCATAAGGAAGAGCAGCAGCATTTGGCTTGCTGGTGAAAAACAGAGCAAAGCAAAACTGCAGAAACACAATTTGCACTTCTGGGTTAAAAGGCAGAGATGGGCAAAGAGCAAATCCCCATCTCGCCGCCCTCTCACACGAGTGGGTTGCAAGAATGCCGAGGCAAAAACTGCGCATGCAGCAGATATTTAACCCCCTGCCTGCAGGGTCTTTGGGAGAGCTTTTGGCCAAGCGAGGTCAAACATACAGTGTATCATTTATGGAGATGCACAAATGCTCCCACGGGGAGCTAGCAAGGCACGTAGAGATGAGGCAGAAGAAGAAAAACCATGCATTTTGTTCCCCAGCCTCTGTGCTGAAACATGAAGTGTGCGTTTATTTGGTTTTTCCCCCGGAAAAGCAACAAAAAGCAACTACTCCAGGAGTAGCCCCCTGCCCCCCGCGAGCTACGCAAGTCCATTGTCAAAGCCAACGTCTCTAATACCTAGCGGGGACTGCTCCTCATTGCAAAAACTGGGGTTGAAAACTCCAGCCTTTCGCTTGCTGGCGACAAGGCCGGGGGTGCAGGCATCAGCGGCAGCTTGGTAGCTGGGGACATTGGGGAGCTGCTCTAGTGTGCCGCAGCCGGGAGGGGAGGCGTCCCCGCCGCCGAGCGGCTCGTCATGCACCAGCCAATCTAGCTCGACGTCTCGGGCAGGCTTGGACATGCCGCTAGGCGCCTGGGTGCTTCAAGCAAAGGACAGGGCATCTGAAGCTGCAACAAAACACAGAGTGGTTTGAGATGGGACGGTCAGGTCATCAAGATAAACGCAGGGCTCCTGGCATTTCCATGGCCACCCCCGGCTCGCGGAGGTTGGGAGCGCCGGAGGGCGGTGGTGAGCATCCTACCACAGGCTTTTCTAGTGTCGCTGCAAGACCAGGGCACCCTGAAAGGGCTGCGCAAACGGAGAAACCCCCAGCCTGTGCCAGGGCTCAGGGCAAGGCGTCCCCTGGACAGCCCCCCGACACCGCTGGAGTTATGCCGGGACCTGCCTTTGCTCACTCAGGCTGCTAGGGCAGCTCACCACCCAAGTTCCATTTCCAACCTGGTACCTCCTAAAATGCTGTATTAAAAAGCTCTCTATGCCACTGGTTATTTTCCAAATTAGCAAAGCCATAGAGAAAACCCTTTTCACCGCCCCCCCCCGCATTCTTCAGCTGAAGGAGAAACTCGTCTTGCACACCAGAGGTTGCTTGATCAACGCGACCAAGTACTGCATAAGCACGCGCCTGCCAGAGCCGGCTCCATCTGACAACAATATTGACACCACCCTGCGCCCACGAGATGCCTTAAGCCAGGGAAAAGCCCCCATGCTGCAGAAATCTCAGCTGCCTGCTCCAGGCAGTGAGGAGCTGGGGGGAGGAGCTGTGTTTGCCCCTCGCCAGGCACCGCGCTGCCCGCTTCACTTCATCCTAAGGTGGCAGTGCGCTGCGGTGTGTTATACCTTTGGTATGGGTTTCAGCAGCTTCAGCTGTCTCCTCTTCTACCTTCAAAATGAAAAAAAAAGGCAATTTAGGGAGAAAAAGGCCTGCTCTGTCAGGAAAGGAGCAGACTTTGCAGCTCAATTGGGTGCCCATGTCCCCTGACCGTTCGCCAGACTCTCAGGTTGTGCAGTGCCAGCGTTTTAGGGCGGAAGTGTCCCCCCCTCGGTGCATGCCTCTTGCTGCTGCCTCAGGTTCCAGGTTGGGGACATCTCCATGGGAAACATCCCCAGCACCCATCCCAGTCCCTGCCCCTCACCAGGGCACTGCGTCCCCCTGGGCAAGCTCTGAGCCACCAGGCAGCCTGGGCTCATTGCAGACCTGAGCCCAAGCAAGAAGCGAGGCCATACCTGCACAAAAGCACCTTCCAGGTCACTGATCTCTGCTTCTTCCAGCTGCTCAAACCTGAGGGCCTCCTCTCCAAAGTAGGCTTCATCCACACCCTCGTCAGCAGTGAGGCAGGGCGACCGCAGCGGGGGCCTGGATGGTCCCGATCAAGCACAGAAATCTTAGTTTAATACAGCAGCAGCACCAAAGAAAAGGCTGCTTAGGTTACAAAGCTCTTGGAAAAAATACAGCATGGGAGACCAGGGAAGAGGCGCATCCACAGTGCGGGCGTGTGGATGCGCAAGGAAAGGCGGCACACACAGGAGAATGCAGGCAGGACGCTTCTCCCACTGTGCGTAATCATTTCTCATTTAATTAAAATTTGCCAAATAAAAAAGCCGAGGGCTTAATTGCCAGGCAGGGCTGCCCCACGAGCGCTGGCCACGTCCCACGTGTGCCTCTGCCAGACCTGCCAGGACACAGGGTTCTCATTTTCCTTTGGGAGTGAACATGGACCTCAGCTCCGCCATCCTGGCAAAAGCGGCTCCCAGGACCGATTTTATTGGTTTAACGTAACTTTGCAACTGAAAATAAAGCCTCCTCGGGTCGTTCTGTGCCCTTATCTCCCGACTTGCTTGGTCCTGGAGGGGGACGCAAAGCGGGGACTGGGGATAATCATAGAATCATAGAATTGTTTACGTTGGAAAAGACCTTTAAGATCATCAAGTTCAACCATAATAATAAAAATAATAACTGTAATAATGAAAAATGTTAAGAGAGGTAAATGCATCAAAAGTGAAAAACCGTCTTCCTGCATCCTTGGCTGGTCCAGAGTCAGAAGATTTTGGGTGAAAGGGGCTGCTTTTTCTCTTTTATTTCCCTGCCTTGAAAACCTGTTACTTTCCAAGGTCTTTTAAAAATTATTTTTAATAATTTCCCCCCCCCCCTTTTTTTTTTTTTTTTACTTAGGCTCCCTTCAAATGCAAGCGCAATCTTTTCATCCTAATCTATAAAACCCGTCAGCATCCCTCTTTCCCCACCAACAAACACAGGGAAGGGTGGAGCAGTATCCCAGCCCCAACAACCAAGGCTCAAGTTTCCATAGGAGAGCTGCAGGAACAGGTTGTGATGTTTTTTGATTTAAAAAACTATGGGTTTCAGACTGAGCAACCTTGCCTTTTCGGCTGCTTCCTGAAAACCTGCCTGCCTCAGAGGGATTAACAGAGAATAATATTGGAGCACCAGGCAATAAATCCCTAAACGTTCGTCTCACGTGAAATCTCAGCAAACCACTAAATTAAGTGGAAGGATTTTTCCAAATACCACCTGGACCAAAGCCACCACCGACAACAGCAGACGACACCTTGGCTGTTTCCACAGCAGGAAAAGGGGTGAAATTGTGCCTACTTGCATCAGGCAACATTTGCAAGTGCAACACATAAAGCTTGGCTTTAAATTCAGCTCTGCAATGATCCTGAATGCCCTGAATTAATGGCTGCGGTTTTAAATAATGTGGCCCCTCTCCAGGAGCTGGGTGCTCCCAACTCCCGGTGGCAGCACAACCGGGGGCTGCTCCCCGCAGGAGGGGATGGCCATGGGCTGTGGTTGCTACAGGCGGCTGTGATGGAGATGGCGCCAGTGTCACCAGGAGACATTCGGCCGTCACCAAGCGCCGCGTCAGCAGCGAGCCCTGGGGTGAGCTGGGTTGAAAAAGACTGGCATCCCTCCCAAACACATCCCCCCCCCCGAGCGCATCCCCCCCTGACGCATCTCCCCGAGCACATCCCCCCAAACACATCCCCCCCGCGGGCGTTTCGGCCTCTTGGGGCTGTGAATGCAGCTGAAGCAACAACCGCGTTCACGTTCGTCCCCAACAAAGCCATAAAGGCAACCGGAGCCACTCACCCCGCACTCTCCTCCACCTCCTCCTCCTCCTCCTTTTCCTCCTCCTTTTCCTCCTCCTCCTCCTCAGCGGCGCTCAGGGAGCACAGCCACAGTCTGAAAAGAAGCTCATCAGGTGAAATCCCCAACGTGCATCTAAACCTCGCAGTGTAGCGCTGCTGGTCTCCACACCCTCTGTGGCCGGGGGTGCCCCCCCTCCTTCCCCCGGCTGACATCCCGAGGGGGACACGCTCGGGCACACCAGGCAGATGCCGGCTCCGAGGTGGGGGGAGAAAAAATGGGTAAAACTTTGGGAATGCAAAGCCAGAGTCCCAGAGCCTTCAAATTCCCCTTCTGGCGCTGGGAGAGGATGTGCTTAGGGATCACTTGCTGATTATTTTGACCAGAAGTTCCCTGTCAGTGAAACCCAGGCTCCTGAATGGGGCATGCTTGCTGCCCACAGCTTCTCAGGCTCCTATACTAAGGGGAAAAAAAATCTGAAAATTACTTTTCTAACATGTCCAGGGTTTTCTGGCTGAGCAGAAGAGAGCTCTGCTGGGCGAACATGGCTCTGGGCATCGCTTGTGCTTCGTGCAGTCAAACATCGCCCGTGTCGGAGGTAGGGGCTGTCGCACTCACCCTCCCCTGCACGTGTGCTGGGAGCATTTTAGGGGGCTCCCAAGCCCTTTGGAAGGGTGCACGGGCACCTCTCATCCCCCTGCTGCAACACAGCCTGCTCCCAGCTCTGAGCACGTTGCCCAGCTCTTGGGAGGACCTCAGCGGGCGTTCTTTTGGAAGCAGTAGGATGAGTTATATGAAGATTAGCATTTCCAAATGTCCTGACCATTGGATGCACAGCTGATAGGAACAAGGTCCAAACCCTCTTGCCTTGGGCCAAAGATTACTTCAGGGAAGCCCAAGCAGAGCATCCCCCAGCTGTCCTCGGCAGGGCAACTTGATGCGTGGTGTTCACAGCTCTGCCACTGCCTGCCCAGCCCAGACCTCAGGAGAGACTGTTTGCCCAGACACCTTTTGGGTCCTTCTGGTGCCCCCCTCTTTGGAACCGGGCACCTTGGCTGCCCACTGCCAGCTCCACCACCAGTGCTGGCAAGGAGGGGTGCCTGGAGATGTGCTCTCCCCCTCCCATGGCCACCGTGCTGGTGGATGGAGAGCATGCAGAGCTGCCCATCAACAGCATCATCTCCCTTCTCCTACCTGTTCTCTTCTTCCTGAGGTTCCTCCTGTATGGGGGGAAGGGGATGAGCATCTGCCACCAGCTCAGCCTCATGACCCCAGGCCATCATCTCGCAAGTGGCTTCATTAATCCAGGCATCATCGATCTCTTCTAGGATGAGGTCAGGCTCCTCAGGTTCCCCAGGGACAATATGAACTGAAACGGGAACCGGGAAAGGGGGTTGATGAAGTGAGAGTAGCATGGTTTTGAGAGGCCAGGGCAGATCCCACGTTTTAGCTGACTGATGCAGAGGTGCTGCTGCGTGCTGGGACTGAAGCACCTCAGCCTGCACAACCCCAGTCCCCCCGAGCTGTGCCGGACGGATGCCTTGGGCACGTTTGCCAGAGAAAGAAGAAAATTCACCATTTTGTGCCAAGCGCAGCCAAAGCCCTATGAAAACCACAACCCTTTGCAGCCAGATGCCTGTTGGCTTCCTGATGCGTGTAGCAACCTCCACCCGCGGACAGCTCGGCCCGTCTCTACACCACACTTCAGCTCGCCTTGAAAACAGACTCAGCAGTGGGAATAGTCCAAAGCCTTTCCCCTCATGAACCCCAAGCAAGACACTAGTACAGCCAGAGGGCCCTGGGTTTGCAGGGCAAGACTCAACCCCAAGCCCAGATTGGAACACTCCGAGCACCATGCCGTGTCCGCTCTGAACGCTCCCCCGGGCACAGTGTAGGAAGCATCCCGTACGTCCTACTGCTTCCCACTGTTGCTGGGGAAGAACCCACGGCAGGATCCTGGGGCAGCTGTCAGGCCAGCTGCAAGGCAAGGAGCCGGGTCTGACCCACGGCCAGCCCTCTCTGTGTCCCGGGGTACCCCTCCTACTGCGTCAGGCACACACCACAGAGACAAGCGGAGGAAGCGCATCTGCATGCTGTAGAACCAGTTTATTTTGAGGTCTGCCTGACAACCAAACTTATATGTCCATAGCAAAGCTAATAGGAAAGGTGCAAATTCAACCTCAGAAGGGCAGGAAACCCACCCAGACTCAGCTCTGTGCCATGCTTGCCCAACCCACTGTGCCCATGCTGCCTTCTGCCCCTACCCCCTAGATCTCCATCAGTTAAAACACAGGATGGCGATCAGGGAGATGGCTTTTAAAACATGCCACAGCTTCTGGATATATGAAAACAGGGCGAACACTAAAATTGCAGGCTGGTACCAGTGGGGTCCATTACAAACACAAGAGATGGGGCTCAGGGTGGTTGCTTGGCTCATGATGCATTGTTACAGCTGCTTATGTTGTCCTGAAGAGATGCAATGAGACAGTGGGAGACCTTATCATGGCCTTTCAATGTACCAAAGGCTTATATGAAAGATGGAGAAAGACTTTTTACCAAGGCCTGTAGTGCCAGGACAAGGGGCAACGGTTTTAGACTGACAGAGGGTAGGTTTGGGCTGGACGTAAAAGAGAAATGTTGTATGGTGAGAGTGGTGAGACACTGAACGGGTTGCCCAGAGGAGCTGTGGATGCTCCATCATGGGAAGCATCCAAGACCAGACTGGACGGGGTTCTGAGCAACCTGACCTGGTGGGAGATGTCCCTGCCCATGGCAGGGGGCTTGGACTGGAGCATCTTCAAAGGTCCAAACACTCTGCACTTCTGAGGTCTGCACTAAAGCCCTGGTGCACAGGGGCTCTCACCCACCCAGCCCAGCCTCCCTGCACTGGCTGTGCCCAGCCAGACATCTCTGGGCTGGAGATGGCCCCCGAGATGCCCCCTGCCCGGGCACTCCAGCCTCCACAGCGGCTGCTGTACCCAAAGAGCTGTGAGCGTCAGGCGGGAGCAGCCACAGTCAGGGGTGAGGAGACTTTGGGGCAAGTTCTCCTATAAGGAGACCCCGGGCAAAGGTTTTTAACTGTTATGTCCTACCTGGTCACCTTGAGATCAACCTCATCCACCTGCCTCTGCTGCTGCAAACCAGAGCCCTTTACACTTGCTGGGAGAAAACACTCAGTTCATGGAAGAAAAGCAATAAGAAGCTGTCAAGAGCTTAAGGAGCTTTGTAACGTTACACCTCGGAGACAGAAGTTGACTAAAAGAAGCTTGCGGGTTTCAGCTGGAGACCTCGGGTGAATATTCAGATGCTGGGGGGGTTGAGAGGGCTGGGAGCACTGGGAGGCTGCAGCAAGAGGCTTTCTGCCTCCAAGGTGTCCTGAGTGATGCTTTTCTACAAATTATAGCTCCTTTCTCATAGACATCACCCTGACAAACCAATAGCTCTAGTTCCCGGAGCCAAGGGGGAGCCAGTATAGGACAGCTCTGGGACCAGGGACACGCAGCCAGCGTCCCTGCACCAGCCTCGGGTCCCCACCAGCCCGGCTGGGAAGGAGCTAGAGACCATTTGCAGATTCCCTTTTGCTTTTCCTCCCCAGCTGTGCTTTCTCCATGGGTTGGCCTTATTTGGTGGTGGGAAGGGCTGGCTCGCCACAGTCTTCGTTTTCCATTTGTTTCAGAGGCCCTAAGCCCCTTTGCCCCCTGAAACAAAAGGAGAAGGAAAACATTAACGAGTGCACTGGCAGTTTGGTGCTGGGGCAGAGCTCCTGGCCCAGTCTCTCCCTTCCTGGGGCAGGTCCAGCGACCCCGAGATGCCTCGGGGCACCAAGGCAAGCCGTAACAAGCGTGCATAAGGGGTGCGACTGCCCTGCGCGCAGCACGCAGCAGTGTCCCGCTGGCTTTGCCCCTTTCCATGGTCCACAGCAGTGCTCAGGTCTCCAGTTTGTACCAACACAGGGGTTTCCTGCTCTGGGATCCCACCAAATGGCTGCTGGCTCGGCAGGAGCAACCTCCCGGCACATCCCAGGAGAGATGCACGGCCTCCGCATGCCGCAGCGGGTCCACACTCCCACAGCGGCTCCCACGTCCCAGCCAACTGCTCCTTCCCAGGGACGGCGCTTGCATAGGGCTGTGTGACACCTCTCCTGCCCCGTCGATCGGTGGGGGCCGCCGTGACTCCCAGCCGGACTCCCCACTTTGCTCAGCATCCCGCAGCATGCCCGCAGAGCTGGCACCTGTTCCCCTCCACAGGCGGGCAAGCAGCAGTGTGAACCCCGCAACATTTTCCTACAGCCATGCAGACTCACGTCTAACACATCAAATCCCAGGATTTTCCTTTTCCCGAGGTGCCCCCCCTAGACACCTCACACCCAGCTCAGCAAATGCCCTCCAGTTCGGCAGCAAACGTGCCAAAGGGGGTGATGGAGGGGATGGGTTTGAATTCCCGTGTAATCCTTTGGTCAAAACCCCCCAGCCTGGCAAATATTCTCTGGCACAGCTCAAGGACAGACTTTGATATCAGCAACTGACCTCAGAACCCAGGATCTGAGGACATGGGATGCTGTACCCGGAGGCTCCCACCGCCCGAGTTTTACCGAGCCCGTGCCACAGCTCCAGATCTGCTCCCACTGCTCAGGCAGCAACAGCTTCTCCTGGCTTGCTGGGGGGATTTCAGGGGCTCCTGAGCTGACACCCAGGGCAGACCAGGGGATAAAAGCCACCAGCAGCTCCTCTTCCCAACAACATTCCTACCCTCGGCAAGCTAACCGGCACGGGGAGGTGGGGCAGCCACTTACTTTCTTCCACAGGACTCGAGGCTGCAGTGGCCATTCCCTGCCAGGAGGAAAAGGGAAACAGGAGATGTTGCCCGTTTTCAGTTAACCTCAATTTTTTACCCTAAACGCCCCGTTTTTGGTAAACATGGCCCTCTTACCCTAAATACCCCATGCGATACCTCGGGTCACGTTGGATGGCTTGGCTGCGAGCACAAGCACCACCACCCCCCCCATGGTGGAAGGCAGGAGCACATCAGCGAATTTGCCAGGGTGCACGGGACGGGGCGGAGAGCGTGCCCGGCTGCTGCTGCTTCCCCTTAGAGCCGGACCATAGCCGGGCGAGGAGCCAGGGCCTGGACACCAGCCAGTGCCGCACAGAAAGGCAAGGCAGCAGTGAAGAAAGGATGGGCTATGGGCTCCCTCACTGCTCAGCAGCCAAATCCTCCTTCCCATCGGCTAAGCAGGTCACAGGGATTTGTTTTCTTGGAGGAGCTGGGTGAGAGCCCAAACCACAGCTGGTCCCAGCACTGACCTGGTGGCACCCGCACAGCAGGGGACGCCCTCCCCGCCAGGGACGTGGTTCTCACGTGCCCTTTGCCTGGCCAGCAGGCAGTGTACCTGCGCGTCCCGCTTCGCCCTGATCACTGGTTGCGGCATCACCTTCTCCAGCCCCTGGACCAACCAGGCAAACATCCTGGTGACCAGAAACCACTGCTAGACCCAGCTGCTGGAGCCTTTGCTCCCACAGCAGCCGTCCCTCTGGTTGCTGCAGCCATGCAAGAGCTGCCACTGCCATTACCTGCTGCTGTCCCCAGCCAGGGACTGAGGGACGAGGGTGGCCACGGGCTCCAGCTGTCCCTCGGCTGCTGCTGGCTCCACTGCTCCCGGGATGCTCTGGGCAGCTGAAATGCTGCTTTTTGACTTTGCCTGGGTTTTAGTCTCTTTTGTGCCTGCTCAGGTTTATTTGGAAGGAGAAGGGGGATAAGCAAAGCAGCAGTCATGTTATAAACCGTTGGGGAAAGGGAGCAAGCATGAAAGGGTCACCTCCTACAGAGGGACAGGCTTGCGGGATCTCCCTGGCATCTCTTTCCCCAGGGACCCCCTGGGATGAGGACACAGGCGGTTTGGGGATGGACATGGTATAGGGGCCATGCTGTGATGCTGGGACCCAGCACGTCCACCCTTCCTGGTGGGGACGAAGGGCAGCTCCAGGGCTGGTGCCTGCCTGCACCCGCAATTCTCAGAGGCTGAGTGACCCCTCTGGAAGAGCCACCAAGGAAGGGGGATCGCTCACCTCCCACCGTGGCTTCACACTTCTGCTCCTTCAGCTCTGGCTGCAGAGGGACAGAAGGACGGATGGACGTGGCAAAGCACTGCCTGCAGCCCCACATCACACTGGGCAGGCACATCCCCCACCTCAAGGGGACCCACATGCCCAGCCCCACACCCCCCACTCCTGTTTTGGCTCCACTTCATTGACAAGGACCATTAAACCAGACCCCAGCATTGCTGGCACCAGTGGGTCCCAAATGGAGGGTCCCCCCCAGCATGTGGCCAGGTCAGGGAGCACAGGGACAGCACCCTGCGGCCTTTCTTTCGCTCTGCTGAACTCCCCTGGGGTTTTCCTCTCCAAGGTCCTAGCCGGAGTGTGCGGGAGGATGAGGATGGGGAGCCTGCTCCACTGTCACCTCTGCCTGGCAGCCCCCAGTCACCCCCAGCTGGGCAGCACTCACCTCTGGCTTTTTCAGCATCTCCGGCTGCGGCACCATCCTCTCAAAGCCTTGCACCAGCCAGCTGAGCACCCGCATCCCTGCCCTGTGGGGAGAGCATGCCACAGGTGGGGGCTTGCCCTGTGCCCCATATGCCCTCCCGTACCCCCCTGCAGCCTCCCCGGGGACCCACCACTGCTCCCCGCCGGTGTCAGAGCCAGCCGTGGCCTCACAGCCATTCAGCTCGTCCTCCTCTGGATCGAAGGGCATTATCTCTGCAAGGAGAGCAGTGCTGTGGGGATGGGGGAGAGCCAGGACCTGCACTGCTGGGGGTTCCTGGACACCCTATCCCCCAAGGGGAAAACCGCACCCCCATCATCGACAGGGGCTGCAGGAATCCCAGAAAGGCCCCCGGGATGCTGCAAGCTGTGGGCTCCCAGCTCTCCTTACCCAGAGCATCCTCTTCCTCGTCCCTGAGGATCTGGACCTCTGTCTGAAAAGCCAAACAGACTGTAACCTGCCCAGCAAGCGGGGGGCTCATCCCGCCAGTGGGGAGGGAAACCTGCCCTTTCCCCGGGGATGGACGAAGGCCGAAGCGCACGCAGGGCAGGGTTAGTGCTCCCAGTTAGCACTGGGAGAGCAATAGGAAGGAGAAAAAAAAAAAGAAGAAAAGGTAAAAAGAGCTAGAAGCCCAAATGGGCCAGAGCACTGCCCAGCTCTGTCACCTACCTGATCAGGGACATCGATGCTGGTCTCGAAGCTCTTCCCAAGCGCCTGCAGCGTCCCCGGGGCTGGGACCGGCTGGGGAATCACCTTCTCCAGCCCCTGGGAGAGCCAGGAGAGCACACTGCTCCCCACGCTGCTGGGAAGGGGCTGGGCTGAGTCAGGCCAGGACCTCCTCTCACAGGCACCCAGCCCTTGATCAAAAGCAAACCCAAAGCAAACTGTGTTGCACGCAGGAGGGTGCAAGGGCAATACCTCTCAAAGACAGAGACTGCATCCTCCGGGACTGTGAATCCCACCCTCTTTTCCATTTCTTAAAGATGGCAGGAAAAAAAAAGTAAGGTCCCATCACTGCTCTGCCAGGCCGGGCCCGGCATGCCGGGCAGAGGGGCACCAGCTGGTACCAGAACACTGATCCGCTGCCCAAGCCGGGGAGTCCCCCTGCTGTGGGGGCTTACCCTCGGTATGCACATGGTCCGCAGCATCCCCAGGGCCACTGGCCTTTCCCATCGGTGCCTTCAGGATAAAAGGCAGGACGTGTCATGGTGCGAGACGCAGGGGACAGGTCCCCCACTCAGAGGTGACTGCAAACCCCAGGGGCTCCCCATCCTTCCCACTGCCTCCCAGCAGCTCACAGGGGGGATGCATCCTGGCCCCCATCCCTCCCGGGGTGCTGCCAAGCATCCCTGGGTGCCACAGGGCCAGGGCTGGGTGCAGAGGCACCGGGGACATCTCCACCGTGCTCGTATGGCACCCAGTACCTCCCACACTGTCTCTCTGCTCACCTTAGCCGGCTCCGGGTCCTGCAATGGGGCTGGGGGGATCTCCTCCGTCAGCTGGAGCACCGGGGGCTGGGGAACCACCCGCTCAATCCAGCCCAGCATCCTGCCACCCGCAGGTAGCGAGGAGGGGGCTCCGGCTGGCAGCAGGGTCACGTGTTCCCCAGGGAATGCTGGGCGCAGCAGCTGCTCACGGTGTCCCCAGGGCAGCCCAAAAAGGCCCTTGGTGTTCTCCCGTCTTGGTGTCCTGCTTGGGAAATGCGGCACTGCGGCACAGCCAGAGCAGACACGGCTCAACCCCTGACCCCTCACCATTACCAGGAGTAAACTACACCCTCTGCTTTAAGCTCTCAGGCTCAGTTAAAATGGATTTTCCTAAATGTAGCCACTCATTGAGGGTATTTTTTGCAGAACCCTCCACGGCTAGGGTTGCACAAGGAGAAGTTCTCATGAAGCCGTGGCAGACAGAGCACAGAAACCATGATGCTCTGCTTGGGGTCCTCTTCTCTCCTCCCCATTTTTCATTCCAGGGATGAAAAACAACAGCGATTTGAGTAGGTTTTGTTTATGGGCAAGTTCACATCCCAACACCCTCATCAGCTCGTTGTGCCCCTAGGTAACAACCCTGCTCTGTCACCTTTCGGCCATGGTGGCTGCCGGGGCAGGTGCCTGCCTGGGGCTCCAGGCAGCCACGGGAGCCAGCAGGGGCTTGCTGCAGCTGCTGAAATGTCGATGGGGTAGGTGAGAATCAGATGTTGCAGAGCAGGGATTCAGCTGCTTAAGCTCTGCTTGCTCTGTTTTTGGGTCTCCCCATCCCTTCTCAGCGTGACTCCAGAGAGATAAGCAATGCTGCATATTCCCATGCGGCGGTACAGGACAAGGCTCAGGGCTCTCACCCAGCTTGAACTGGTGATTTCTGCTGCTGCCCCTCCAAAGAGCCCTGCTCTGCCCACAACGCCCCTCCAAAGACACCCCACTCCACTCAGGAGCAGCTCGGGTGGCCCCCATGCTGCTTCTGGCAGGAGACACCTGCGAAGTGCAAGAGAAAGCAGATCCCTGAGGTCCATCTGGCCCGTCCAGGAGACCGCACAGGGGGTTCAATCCCAGGTTAACATATGGCCATGCATGCAGCAGGTTATGGCTGGAAGCCGCTCAGCACCGGGGTTTCTGCATTAACCCCTCACTCAGCTTTCAGGCCAGCCGAATGCCTACAAATCCCTCCAGGAGGTTCATCAGGGGCTGCCCAAAGCCTGGCATCTTAAATCTTAATGAGCCAAGGTTTCTGGGTGAGGTGACGCACGTCCTCAGCTCTTTGTTTGCCCCTGCCTTTTGTGAGCCTAGGAGCCGGGTTTGGATGCGGCCAAAGCATCGCCCCACACAGCACCTGCAGCCAGCAGCACATGGGGCAGGCTCAGCCTTCCCAGGGACCCCTGCACCCCCAGAGCGGGATGGAATGGCTGTGAAACACCCCCCAGGAGGCCTGATTACCAGAAACCAATTAGAAATTGCCTTTTACTTGCCACTGGATATACGGGATTAAGGAGTTGTGGATGCCCCAGGAACATCAAGGAAAACCCGGCAGCACCATCAGCACAGCAGCGCTCCCACCCGTGCTTCGGGACCTTCACAGGTCCCAAAGCAGCCCAGGGCACGTACACCGCTGAGCCCAAGCAAGCCCAGAGAAAGCCCCCGGGGCTGGGGCAAGTTGTCCGCAACCGCCAAGGTCTCCTCCTCCCTCAACATAAGCTCACGCAGCTGCAAAGGCTTGGAGCTTAAGCCTGTCGTTGGCCCAGGAAGGAAAGTGGAGGGTGGGGGCCATTCCTCTGGCACATCCAACCACAAAACGGGCAGAAGCATTTGTGGGTCCCCAAAAACTGAAAAAAACAGCTGCTGGAAGAAATAAGGCTACGCAGCCAGGATCTGCCCATGATGGCACCAAAGAGCAGGCAGCCACCTGCAATCCCCCTGTGTGGCAGGCACCGGCCGGTGCCACCGCCTGTCGTGCCAGCTCTGCGGGGCTCGTGCCAGCAGGCAAAGGGCCCCGGTCTGCCAGATTAAGGAGCGGGGCGCAGACCCAGCATCCCCATTCGAAGCAGGGAGCACCACAGCCTTTCCCTCCCCTCCAGCGTCAGAACAAACCCCTCCACAGCACCCAGCTCCATAGCACTTGCAGCATCACCCTCCATGGACCCAGCTCCATCGCTCCCCCACCACGGACCTGCGCCCCTGCTGTGTCCCATCCTCCAGCTCCATTTTGGAGCACCTGCCCCCCCTGCGATGGGCAGAGGTGGCCCCACAGAAACCCCATCCATGTCCCTCACTCCATCACTGCCACTCACCCCTGTGTGCTCCCCGCCGCCTCCCTCGGGAGCCACCCCTGGGATGTGTTGGCTTCCTTGGCCACCACAGCTTGCCACTGACTTGCAAACCTACCCCAATCCGCTCAGGGCTCTGCAAGGATTAGCCCAGCGCTGCCCACAAATGGGATTACCGGCACCAAGCTGTCACAAACGCCCTGGCTCCCAGCAGCCAGTCTGGTTTCGATGCGGGGTAGTGCAAAGAAAACCCCCAAATCAAGGAGCTCTAAGCATCCTCAAAATCCCTGGGGCCACCAAAGCTCCCCCAGGCACTCACCAGCCAGGTAGGAGCCCAGCAGCGCTGCAGGGAAGGCTGTCGTCTCGCCCGGGCGGGTGCAGCGACGTGCAGATGAGCAGCTAGTCAGGCTGCTGAAACCCTGTGGGGCAATGCAAGGGCGATGTACCCGCGGGCGATGCTCTATCTGTGGCTCTGCCCCCACCCTGAAGGATCTGGGGCAGGAGGCAGTAAATCTGTGCCAGGCTGAGCTAAGCCTCCCCTTGCTGAGCCTGCCAATTGCTGCTTGATCCGTTTACCTCCAGCCCTGCACAACTGCCAGCCTTTCCCATTGCTCCCAGTCTTGGTTGCGGTCACATCCCAGAATCCTGGTATCAGCTTCGCTGCTCAATGCCCAGCCCCAGCCTTTTGTCTTCGGCCAGAGCCCCCTCCCCTGATTCCTCCACCCCTGGCCCCATGGGTGTCCCCAGCCTGGGAAGCAACAAGTACCCTTCCTGTCCGGCCGCAGCCCAGTGCCTCTGCAGCTTTGGTTCACAGCTAGGGAACTGAGGACAGAGCAGCGGTCTCCCAAATTGCACCTTGTTCCCCAACCGCCAGGCCTGGGGAAGCCGACCAAAAGGCATCCCTTTATTTCTGAGATACTGTTCACTCTGAAGTGGAGTGATGACTGCTTACAGCTCAGCATTGGCTGCTGATTTTTAATGGCAGAAACATGAATCAAAGGTGCTTGCCACACTCCCAGGCCGCGTGGCTGTCAAAGCCATTACCCAGCCTCAGCTCTCCTCACTTTGCTCCCCGCAACTCCAGCCAGCAGAGCTGCCCCTGCCCCAGCAGGAATTGGCCGCAAACCGTCCACAGTGGCCAGGAGAGGAGCTCAGCACTCCCATCCCAGGCCAGGCAGCCCCCATCATCCTGGTTTCCCCCCTTGGGGTGGGCTCAGACCCACGGCCCACGGCTGGCATTGCACCAGCTCGCAAACCTCCAGCCCCCACAACACAATGGGATCAGGGCTGCCCCCACACATCCCTGCACCCCCTCAGCCATTTGCGCGACCTCCAGCCCTGGCAGTGCCCCTGGCCAGTGGCGCCAAGGGGTGAGCAAGGCAAGCTGCGTCCCCGAATGCACTGAACCCCCATGTGCCTGTGCCACCGCTGCTGCCTCCCTGGGATGTGCCCAGAGACAGCCACCACTGTGGTGCTGCCTCCATCGCCAGGCTGGGGAGTGCCGAATGCTGGGGCAGGAGATGCTCCAGCACCCCAAAAAAAAAATCTCAGTTCAATCTGTCTACAACTTCAGCTGCCCCAAATGCCCACCTCCACACAGGGGGGCAAACCCTCTGCTCCCCTCTTTGGGACTGCTGCTGACCCCCATGCCAGGGCTCAGAAAGCAGGGTGAGGGGGCTGTTGCGTAATGCCTTGAAAACCCTGGAAAACCCACCAGGAAACCAGGAAAAACCACCCCTGCAAAGGAAGCACGCTGTGGCGGGCCCAACAGCAAGGTCCTGGGAAGCAGTGCTGGCTCCTGGATGGGCACAGCATTAAATCAACTCCGTGTCTCTGCGGCAGGATCAGCAGTGGAAGCAGCACCGGCCCAAATCCTGCACCCTTGGGGCACAGCCTGACCCAGGTCCCACCTAGCTGGAGGCTGCCCAGGTCCCACCAAGGAGATGGCACTGCCTGAAAGAGCAAAGCAACGCAGGGACAGTTTCAAGTGGACTTTTGCAGGCTCAGGTTTGTGAAATCCTGCGGCAAGGGGTTCAAAACCAGCAGCATCTGCTGGCAGCTAAACCTGCATCTCCTCCAGGGGCAGCCTGAAGACGCCCTGTCTTTGAGCCAGACCTTGTACAAAGGCCTTCAACTTCTTCCTGGAAGGGAATGCCCCAGAGGAACCCCAGGGAGGAAGGGGAAGGTTCTGCTCCTCGCCTGGGTGATGCTGCCAGCACTCCTGGCATGGTTGCTGGAGAACTACCTTCCGTCTGCTTCGGCTCTCCTTCCATTTGCATCCCTAGCTTTCACATTCATGGGGGGAGGCAGGAGGGACCGGTGAGGATACCTGCACAGAAAACAGCTGCCCAGTGGGTGAAGGCGCATGGAAAAGCAACCAGACCTTAAGGGGCTCTTAATAAGGTGCCGAGAGGATGCTGCCCCACCAGCCACTCCTGCTCCAGCCCCAGCCAGCCTGGGGCTCCAGTGCATGCAAACCTCACGTGGCTTTGCTGCGATGTTGGGAAATTGAAGAGGAGAAAGTAAAAGCCTGCATAAAGCACCGGTGGTGCCGATGCAGTTTGCTTGCCTGCCCCGAGGATACTAACCACACAGCTCAAAGATGGGCACAGCTCACGGCTACCAGCTGCAGGTCTAACTTTTCATCCTCCCCTGGAGAGCAGCCAGCAGGGATGAGAAATTAGGGCAGCTGTGGAAGGTATCGCCCTTCTGCTGCCGGGCACCAACGCTCTCCCAGGGCTCAGCTCAGCTGCCACAGAGGGACCAGTGACCCAGTACCAGCGTCAGCACAGGGGAAGGGGGTCCTGTCCCTTCCCCGAGACATGGACACCCCTCCTCCTCCTCCCGAGCACCTCTCCGCTGTGATTTAAGGAGCTCTGAACCAACCAGCCAGATGTGAAGGGATGCTGAGACCTCTCCCAGTCGTGGTGCTGTCCCCACTCCTGCCTTGCTTTCCCATTCCCTTCCCAAACCTTCCGTTGGAAGCGTTTTCTCAGTGATCCGGAGACAAACACACACCTCACCTGGCCTGAGATGGACCAAGGCAGGGTGTCTGCAGGGAGCAGGCTCCTCTCTTGCTGTCACAGGACGGGGCGGATGCAAACAGAAAAACCTCTGGGAAAGCTGCAAGAGTCGTGCGTAGGGCTGGGGTCCTCTGGTCACCACATGCATCAGCTCCCGCCTCTGCAGAGTGGCTGCTTTCTGGCAGAGAGCCCCGCTTGCTCCTGCCCTGACACCCTGGCAGCAAGCCGAGCTCCGGGGAGGGAACAGGGGCAAACCTAGCAAGGGGCAAACCCAATTGCAGACTCTGCCTGCTTTTGCTTTTGGCCCCTGGGAGTCCACCTGTACCCTGCATCCTGACTTGTGGCTACCAGGCAGAGAAACAATCATTTCTTCATCAAAAAAGTTCAGGGGAAAGAAAGACAACATTAAAAAAAAAACAAAAAAGCCCAAGCAGAGCCAGAGAGAGCACAAAGCAGATGGGAAGCAGTGCCCAGCTCTGCTCCAGGAATCGCACACATCCACGGGAAAGTATAAATAACTATAAATTTATTAGTAAAGCAAACCCATTTGACACTTACAGAGAAGAGCGGGATGTGTTAATACAATATATATACACACATACATGTAGTATCATCTTAGAAACATATGGGAAGCAGTGTTAAAGGCACTGCAAGCCACACAGACCTCACCATCCTCGGCCACAACTTCCCACAGCCCTGGGAACTCTGCCAGAGGCACGAGTGCAGGTCAGGAGGAGCCCGAGAGCCTCACCGGCCGTGAAATCCCTAGGGTCCACAGCTTGGAGGCATTTGGAGGCAAGCCCATGGTCCAGTTCCCACCTGTGGCCCTGCTCTCCCTGCTGAGCACCCTGGGCACGCTGCGGGAGCAGCATCTCCACAGCCAGAAAGCAGTGGTGGGTGCCGGGAGATGCTGCCGAGGGAGCTGGGCAGCTGGGGAGAAACCGGGCTCCCTGGGGCCTGGGGGAGAGCCACGGTCCCCAGGCCCTGCCATTATTGCATCTTGGCATTTTGCCTGCATGTGCGGGAACCTTCCCTCACAGACTCACTACCCGACAGAGGAAGAGTCAAACTCTGAAGAACAACGAGGGTTTTTTGCTTGTTATTAATAGCCAGGCTCTGGCTGCAGCCTGGACTTGTCAGTAAATACCCAAGGGAAGTGTAGAAAGTGCTCTCCCTCCTCCTAACAGTGCAAGGTCAGGCTGAGCACCCAGAGATGGTCCCAAACCGCTGTCAGAGGATGCTTTCCCCTTCACCTCCCACTCCAAGCACAGGGGCCCCAAGATCAGAGCACAGACATCTTCCCCCCCAGATTGCAGGGATGGGATCTGCTCCCCAGAGGGCTGGTGGGGATGCCCAGTCCCAGAGGCATCCACACCACGGCTAGCTGAGCTCAGCCACCCGCCCGATGCACACAGTAACTCCGCAGCCCTTCCCAGGGAACCGAGCGGCCCAGCCCTGGCCCAGTGCCATGACTTTTCCCCAGAAACATCCAGGACATAGTCGCCAGCCTCAGAGATGCAGCAAAGGGCCCCACCACGGAGACGGTCGCTCTCGCCCCAGTGCCCATTTCCTACAGCTCTGCACTGGCTCCTGGTCCTGCCTCGAATCACTGGCCAGAGCCAGATGAACCACAGACGCGACCCAGCTGAGCCAAGCTGCCAGGCCACAGGCATCGCCTATGCCCAGCAAGATGAATGCCCTTGGAGGGGAAGGACCAGAAGAACCTGCTGGATTCCAGCTCGATTCTGGTCCCAGACACCTGACCTCATCACCAGTGCTTGGTGTCACCTGGATCCACCCTGGGAGAGGAATTTGGGGCGGGGGGGTGGAGGGAAGACAGGGGGAAGAGACCTTGCAATCAGAATGGAAAAAGGGATGAAACCCAAACTGCTGCTTCCAAATAAAGAACTGAACAAAGGGCAAAGAAGCCTCGGAGGTCTTATAAAAGCATAAGCAAAACAGCTGTGGGAGGAAGGGGCTGAGACACGGCTAAATGCATCCTGTAGGTAAGGTGAGGGGAAGTGAAGATCAGAAAAAAGCCCAGGTGGCAGATTTCCCTCTGCCTGCACCCAGGAAGCCTGTGGAACAGCAGCCCTGGAGAGCAGGATTTACCTTCAGGACAACATCCACACCGCATCCAGCCAGCCTGACCCTCCCTGCTACCTCCCCCCCGGCAGCATCCCATGCTCAAACTGCCTGCCAAAACCAACAACCCCCTGGGAGGGACCATCCCCTACTCCAGCCCTACAGAGCACCCTCAGGCCGGCAGGCAAGCAGGTCCCAAGGATGCAGGTGAGTGCTTGTCACAAAGCTGACACAACACCAGCTCCAGCACCGTGACCCTCTTGGGTGCTGCGGGGCAAGAGGCCAAGTGGAGGGAGCACGAAGAGGCCTGGAAGCCTCTTGAAATAAATGTCAGAAGTGAAGTGTAACACAGGTACATAGACGATTTTCTCCCAAGAGCCTTTGGCCGCAGCTGCTCCTTGGTTTGGAAAGGAAACTCTGGCAGTTAAGAGCGCGTCCTCGGTGGTGCGATGCCCAGCTCTGGACACGCACGTGCCTTGTGCCGTTTCCATCACCTCTCGCCTCACAGTGCAAAACGTGACTCACAGGCACAGCAGTGGAGACCGACCTGCTCCCCCAGCACCCCCCCGCATGCAACACAGCTGCTTCCAACTAGACAATCTCCCTACAAAAACACACCTGAGGCTCCCTGCAGCCGCCCAGCCGCTCTCACCGCACAGGTCCTCTGCCCGCTGTGGGCTTCCACTGGATTTGGTCTGTTGCAGGGCAGCAAGATGGAGAGACCAAGGAGTCCCCACAGGTCCACGGCCAGTCCTACTTCATGGTAGGTGCCTACTCACAGGCCTGATGCCTGGACCCGGGCTCATCCCCAGTGAGCTCCCCACAGCATCCCCTCTGCCCCAGGCATGAGTCCCCGAGCGCAGAGCCCTGATGATGGTCTGCCTGCCCCAGGTGCTGCTTGGCTGTTTCCACGTCCTCACTGGGACACCAAGGGCTTTCCCAGCTGCTCAGCACCCGGGAAACGCTCCACAACAGCCCCTGTGGGGGCTGGTACCCCTGCTGGTACGAAGGGGACAAGACCCGGCAGCTACGTGGCCAGCGAGTGGTGCAAAGCTGTGTCCGGGGCCCACCGCAGCCCTCCTCCCCAGGCACCTGAGGCTGTCCTAGGCCCCCAGGGAGGGAACAGAGCAGGGTACCGTCATGTGGGGCCACACTAACGATTTCTGCAGAGCCCTCCTCCAGCCAGCAGCTGCCCCAGGAAGAAACAGCCATGAAAGCCCCCACGGGTTCCAGCAGCCTCCATTTCACACCCTCCTCTTACTAATGATGAGCCTCTCTGCAAGCGCTCAGCTCTGGGCACTGATCCTGGCTGTCCGTGCTGTGCTTAAGGCAGCTGTGGCACCCCCAGCCTGGGGAGACCTGAGCAGCTACACCGGGCTGCTTTGGCCAAGAGCAGAGCTAACCACGGCCCAAAGCAGACTTGGGGCGAGGGCTCAGGTAGGTGCTGCGCTACCTGGCTGGCCCTGCTCCCAGGCTCGCAGCCTCCGTCACCATGAAGCCCTTCTGTAAAGACAGGATCAGCCTTACTTGGTTTTACTCCTCATTTTTACTCCTACAGTAAAGCATACACTGAACTCACTACATATTAAACAGCAAAACCCAGCTACCTAGAACCAAAGAGCTCTTTAAAAATCCAAGTTATCACATCTCTTTTTTTTTAAAAGATCCAGTTCAACAGCAAGTTAAACTATACAGTATTTTTAATGAATATTAACAAACTGCTTAAAAAAAAGCAAAAATAAAAAGAAAAAAGGAAAAAGAAACACAGACAGAAAATCCGGTAGGAAGTTCTACATCTCTGAGGCAGCATGAAGACAGACAACCATCGGTCCCTCTTCCTTGGCAGCAGGGAGCAAGGTCTGCTTTAATCTCCTTAAAGCTGCGCATGAAGGACTCAGCTCCAGGGCCAGAACTGTCACTGAGCTGTCCCAGCCCCCGAAAACGTTCCATGTTCCCCCTCATCATGCTGGAAACGGAAACAAGAGCCGCCCTCCACCTTTGAGATGAGCATTCCCTACCAGCAAAGCAGGCACAGCTCAACTCTGTTAGCCTGTCCTACTCTTGCCCTGGACAACGTTTATTAAACTTGTCTTAATCACCTGTGCAGCACAGGGGCAACTGAGCGGCTGCTACTCACTCCCTGCAGCTCGTCACAACACCCCTACTTCATAGGAGGGCCAGCCAAGACCACAGAAGAGCAGAGGCTGGCAGGGACCTCTGGAGATCACCTAGTTCAGCCCCCTGCTCGAGCAGGGTCAGCGACAGCAGACTGGCCAGGCCATGTCCAGTCTGGGCCTGGATAGCTCCACAGACGGATATTTAACATCTCAATATCCCCAAAGACAGAGAGAGGAAGGCTGGTGGGCAACCTGGTAAGCGCACCTTCAACCTCCAAAGCATCTGACTGGCACGTAACAGGTCTCAGTCACGAGAAGCCAGCAAAATCCTGCAGAGGAAAACACCTGAGGCTGCATCGACCTTGCTAAGGGAAATTTATTTTTAAGTGATGTTTACAAGAACTGTGCAAAACCTGAAAAATAAAGAAGAGGTAAAGAAAGAGTAAAGGGGTAAAACAGGACTCCTGCAAGAGGGGAAAAAATGCAGTCCCCTCCACCCACTGCTGACCTTCCCCTCCCCATGGAGCTGAGCCTGCGGGCCAGGAAGGGCTCTCCTGCCTTGCTGTGGTTCCCCCCAGCAAATCAGACCCCAAGCCCCTGGCACATGGTGGGGGTTACCACAGGTGATGGTAACGTCTCCAAAGTTGTGGGTTAGTAGTAGTGCTTGCCTCGCCCTTTAGTGCTCAGACTGCCTAGAGGGCCCTTTACCAGCCCCCCTGGAGGTATGCGAACAGCCTGGGCAGCTGGGAAGAGGGAAGGGGCCCCTGGAGATAAGTCTTGGCAGGAGACCTATGACCTTCAGGAAGCAGCTCTTGGGCAGGAGCCGGGCACAGCGGCTCTCCTCGCCACACTCTCCGGTAGCGGCGCAGCGCTTGCTACTCTTCCCAGCACTGCCGGCAGGCAGGGGGCGGGCAGGCTCGCTCGGAACCCTTGCAGAGTGTGACAGCCAACGACTGCAAAAGCAGCAACGCCAAAGTGCTTGTTGGAGCTCTGCAGCCCCATGGCTTTTCCCTTTCTACACTCTAGAAAGAGGGAGAGGAGGGGAGGTTGGTGCAGTCAATCAACGTTAGCGATCTGAAGTGGTCCTCTCAACTGAGCTCAGACCAAGAAAGTTGGGAGATCCCAGCAGCGGAAACCTGCTACTTCCTTGCCAAACTGCATGCCCCATGGGGAGAGAGCACTGGCTCTGCCTTGCTGCCAAACCCTCCCCCGGAGGAGTTACACCCAGCCCTCCCCACCAACCCCGCCAGGCAGGGCAGGGCAAAGAGGCTGTGCGCGAAGGGCTGGTGCCCACAGCAGGCAGCCAAGCTCCCGGCACTGGGACTGTAGGTACAGAGTGAACTGCAGGCCAGGGGATGCCAGGCTCCCCTCACCTCCCTCCTTTCCTCTCCACCCCCCCTTCCAGCTTTTCACCTCATCCCTCACCCCTGCGGTATCAGTAGTGTATCGGTACAGGTGGCATATTGGTACTGGTGGCATATCACATCAACCAGAGAGGCCAGAGGGAAGTTTACCCGCCTGCCCGCCGGTACCTCCCCTTTCCCCCAAACTCCCTGGAGGCTGTCTACACCCTAAGAGAGGGAAGGGGAGGTCGAGGCTCAGGAGCGTCGCATGCAAGCTGAAAGCCGCCAAGGGGCAGGGCACTCACGGCAAGCAGGCTGCCACCTGGTAGGCGCCCTCGGCCGTGTGCTGGACACTGTGGTCCTGCAGCAGGCCCAAGTCCAGGAACCGTTCCCCGCACCACATGCACTTGTACTGCTGCTCCCGGGCGTGCACACTGTGGTGCTTGTTGAGGTGCTCGCGCTGCTTGAAGGCCTTCTCGCAGGAGTGGCACTTGTAGGGCTTCTCGCCTGTGTGCACGCGCCGGTGGCGCTGCAGGTCAGAGGCGTACTTGAACCGCTTTTCACAGTCAGGGCACTTGAGGGGCTTCTCACGGGCCGGGTCGCAGCGGTGCTGCACAAACTCGGAGGAGGAGAAGAAACGTCTCTCGCAGAGCGTGCACTTGAGCGGCTTCTCGGCGCAATGGGCCAGCTGGTGCTTCTGCAGAGCCGAGGCCCGCTTATAGGACTTGTTGCACACCGCGCACTTGAAGGGCCGCTCTGCGTTCTGCACGCACTTATGCCGCAGCAGCTCTGAGGACTGGTTGAAGCCCTTCTGGCACACGTTGCACTTGAAGAGGTTTTCAATGCCATGCACGTGCTGGTGGTACACCAAGTGCGAGGGCTGCACAAAGCCCTTCTCACACAGGTTGCACTTGAAGGGCTCCTCGGCCTTGTGTGTGCGGCGATGGCGCATGAGCGCATACTGCTGTTTGAAGCTCATCTGGCAGAGGTCGCACTTGAAGGGCCGCTCCTCACTGTGCGTGCGCTCGTGCTGCCGCAGGTCCGAGGGCCGCTTGAAGGCCTTCTGGCACTCGCCGCAGCGGAAGGGCCGTTCCCCACTGGGCGTGCAGGGGTGCTGCAGCAGCTCCGACGACTCCTTGAAGTGCAGCTCGCAGACGTTGCACTTGAAGAGGTGCTCCCCTGAGTGCGCGTACATGTGGCGCACCAGGTGGGAGCGGTGCTTGAAGGTCTTCTCACACACTGTGCACTTGTAGGGCCGCTCCGAGCTGTGCGTCCGTTTGTGGTGCACCAGGTGGGACGACTGGCTGAAGCTCTTTTCACACAGCGTGCACTTGTAGGGCTTCTCACCTGTGTGGATGCGCTCATGCCGGGACAGCTCCGAGAGGTGCTTGAAAGTTTTCTGACAGATGGAGCAGCTGTAAGGCTTCTCTGAGGGGTCAAGAGGCTGCGGATGCTCTGCCTCAGGAGGCTTGTAGGTCTTCTCACAGATAGAGCACTTCATGGCGTTACCATTGTGGACATTGTGGTGCTGCGCCAGTGAGGTAAGGAGGGAGAAGCCCATCTTGCAGACGCCGCACACAAAGGGCTTCTGCTCCACCTGGATGCACTGGTGTTCGAGGAGGTCGGTGGCCTGGTGGAAGATCTTCAGGCACTGGGTACACTGGAAAGAGCGGTCATGGCCTGGCAAGCACTGGTGCTCATGGGGGTTGGAGAGGTGAGCGAGGTCGTGGCCACACACCCCGCATTTGTGGGACAGTTCCCCAGCCTGGATGGGGGCGTGCTGGTGGTGCTGCAGACCAGGATCCGGCTGGAGCAGGATGCCATAGACGGCACAGCCCAGAGGGTTGTCAGCAGCGCTGGGTGGAATGGAGTGCTCGGGGAGGGCGGCTGCCCCAGCGTGGTGCTGCTGCGGTGGTGGCGGCTGCTGTGGTTGCTGCTGTTGCTGCTGCCAGCTTTCTGACATGCTTGGGAAAAAAAAACGGGATTTTAGCAGTGACAGCTTCAGCTTCTTGGTTGAAAGGGTTCAAGTAAAACCAAAAATCAAAACGTATCCAAGATCCCGATTCCCCGTAGCTGATCCCCTGGAGTCAAGGACAGAAAATCCAGCCCACAGCCAGGATCTGGGGAGGCAAAGAGGTGACTCCACAGCCTCCTCCTTAGATCAGCACAAATTCTTTGTGGCCTGGTTTGGTTTGGCTTTTTCTGTTTTGGACAGAAGAACAGGAAGCAGAAGCAAGTGCCTTGAAGACAAGAGAAGGCCCTTCGCGCTGGCTGCTACATGCTCACATTTGGGAAGGGCGAGGGAGGCAGCCCAGGAGCAGCTCTTTCTGCAAGGAAGAAGACAGCTCATGTCAGGTCTCGGAGGAAGGACGGGCAGCTCTCTAGTCACCCTCCCCTGTGGCTCATGTCAAAAACTCTCCTGCATCCCTGCAAAGCTACCAGGGAGCCAGCAGGGGGGAGCTAACCAGAACCAGAGCCCCCCTTGCTGCTGCAGGAAGGGCGTGCTCAGCCTGGAAGGCATAGGGCTCTGCTCAGGAGGGGCAGCACAGGTCCCAGTCAGCCCAGCCATCACCCCGCATGCTGTCAGTCACTGGACTTCCCAGCCCTGCTGGCGGCACATTGGCCTCTCTGCACAGGCTGAGGTACGCCAAATGCTGTGCAATCAAGAAGCTACTGAGTAAGATTTTACATGTATCAAGGCAAATCCCAATGTGATTTCACCCCAGCTGAAACACCCCTGTGACGCAGTTCTGTTCCTCCCACCGCATCACCCAAAGGCTGCATGGAAGAGGTTTCCCCCTCTCTGGGCAGCACTTGTGGACTAGGAGAAGCCAAAGAGCTCAGGGAAGGGTTTAGCCCTCAACTTTATCCTATCTGCATACAAGATACAGAACCCGCAGGTACCATGTGCAGCGCTCTGTGAAGATAAAAGAAGCTTTAAAGCAATGCTGTGGCTGAACTGCCTACCAAACCACGGAATAAAAGCACCCTGGAGCTGAACGACCTACACCAGAGGTGCTGCCCGGCCCTACTAGAGAGCATCACAGGGGTTTTGCTTGCTGAAAAGTTCTGGTCTTTCGAGAGAAGTCCAGTAAAACCTGGTATTAACTTAGAGAGCAAAAACCCACCTGTGAGCAGCAGATAGCAGCAGCGTCAACACTCTTCAAGAGAGAGGAGGGGTCCAGGCCCTGGCAAGAAGCAGCAGCTAGCGCTCCTGTGCCACGAGCCCCTGGCTCTGCAAGAGCACACCCATTTCTGTGCCAAACCGCCTGCCCTCACCTGGGGTGAGTAAAACCTTGGTCTTCCAGGAAGGTGCTTGTGGTATTTAAGGACTAAGTGATAAGGAGCATCAGAGAAACCCGCTTCCCAGCACCCCCACCTCCCCAGCGCTCGGCTGAGACCTGATCATGACCCACAGCCTGAGTAGCACTGGACCACGCTTCTGCCTACGGGGATGCTGCATTACTTTGTCTGCAGACACAATTTTGGGCAGTTAAATGCCCAAAGGCCCCATGGCAGCCCTGCTGGTACATAGGATCTCCTCCTTCTCCTGGGCAGCTCACCTTGGCTGTCGACCGGACAGGAGGGCTCGCAGTGACAGTACCCAGCACCCGAGCTCGATAGGATGCAAAACTTCAGCCGGGCCCAGCCGCCACCTTCCCTCAGAGGCAACGTTAACCACGGCAGGAGCAAGCCAGCGGCGCCGGCATCCCGGAGCATCCGGCCTAGCAGGGAGGGGAAGCTTGCGTCCCCCCAGTAGGGCAGAGTAGGAGATACCAACCTTGGCTTACCGAGGGCTCTGCACGGGGACCCGAGTCAGCGCCGGCTTCCAGCCTAACTCATCCCTCCGTGGGAGGTGGGAAGCGACAGCCATGTAAGGAGAGAAGACGGGAAAGCAGAGGTACTTTCAAACTGGAGAAGCGGCCCACAGCAGGGCCCGCTCGGCATGGTCGGCTTCGGCTCCCGCCTCTCCGCGGCCGCCTGCTCTCCCAGCCTGCCGCAGCCGGGCCGAGGCCGCCTCAGGGAGCAGCGCGCCGGGGCGGCGGGGCGCGGGGGCGACCAGGGAGCTCAGAGGGCAGCCGCCTGCGCCGCACCCCGCGGCGAGGCCCGTCCCGCCGCTCGCCTCTCCCCATGGGGCGGCTCCTCCGGCCCCGCCGGCCTACGAACGAAAGCGGTGACGGCGCCCCGAGGCCTTCACTGCCGCCGCCGCGCCGGGAGGCCCCGCGGTGGGATGGGGGGGGGGGGGGAGGGGGTGTCGCTGCCCGGCCGGGGCCGCCCCCGCCCCGGCGAGGCCCACACAAAGGGCGGCGGCGGCCGGGCCCCTCACCTGCGGCGGGAGGCCCTTGTCAGCCCGCTCGCCGCCGGCGGACCGCGGCCTGCGCGCTCTGCCCGAACCCCGCGCTGGCGTGGCGGCGGGGGCGGGAGGAGGGGTGGGGGAAGGGGAGGGAAGGAGGGGAAGGGAAGGGAAGGAAGGGAAGGGGGCGCCGGTGCCGGAGGCGGGCGGACGGCGGCGGCGGGGCGCGGAGTGGAGCGGAGCGGGCCGGGCCAGCCGCGGCGGAGGGGGCGGGGCGGGCCGCGGTGGCTGCCCCCTGCCGGGCCACGCCGACAACAGCGCCGCCGCCACCGGCACCGCGGGGGGAGGCAGCAGCGCCCCGGAAGGGCCCAGCGTGCGCGGGCGGAGCTGGGCCGGCCATGCGGGCCGCGCTGGTGGGGTACAGCAGCTCGGAGGAGGAGGAAGAAGGGGGGCGCGGGGGCGGCGGCGCGCAGGGGCTTCCCCGCGCCAGGTGGGTGCGGGGGGAGGGCCTTCACGCGGGCGGGGCTGCGGGAGCGAGCGGGGCCGGGTGAGGAACGCGCGGCCTTCGCGCTCCTCACCCTCCTCCTCCTCCTCCTCCTCCCCGTCCCTGCAGCGCCGGACGCCCCCGCCTGCCCCCCCCCGCCGGCCTGCCCGGCGACCCGGACCCGGAGGAGGCCGGCGGCGACGACAGCTCCCGGCACGGCGGCCGCATTCGCGGCTTCCCCCACGAGCGGGGCAGCTGGGCCACCCACGTGTACCTGCCCTGTAGGTAACGGCGGGGCGGGACGGGGCCCCGGGGGCGGCCCCCGGCGGGGATCGGCGGCCGCTACCTCGCGGGGGGGCCAGCCCTGACCGCGCCGCCCTGCAGACAGAGTCCAGGAGGAATTCCTGGAGCTGCTGGAGCTGCTGCTCGCCCGCGCCCGCACCTACGTCTCCTCGCTGGCTGCCATGGAGGAGTTCCACCTCAGCCTCTCACAGTGCGTGGTGCTGCGCTACCACTGGATAGACCCCTTCGTCCGCTCCCTCAGGGAGCGCCTGACCTCCTTCCACAGGTAGGGACGGCGGAGCCCCAGGGAGCGCTCCCCACACCCTGCCCTCCCCCGCCGGGCCTGTGCTGCACCAGCATCCCCACCCTAACTCGGCTCCGGGAGCTGGTGCTGCACCAGCAAGGCCCGGGGTCGTTTTCCTCTCCGCCTCGGGATCTGGCACTGGACAAGTCAGGTCTTGGCTTCCAAGGATGAGGCTGGAGCTGTGCCATCCCATCAACCACAGATGGCTTCACTGCTTACATCTAGCTCGGGGGCCTGCTGAGCATTGGCTGCTTCAGGGCTTCTGTCGCCATCCAGGCTCCAGCAGGCTGGAAGCCCTGGGGGAATGAATTAATCAATGGATTAATTAGAGCCCAGAAGGGTTCTGGTTGTACCGATTTGGTCTGACTGCGGCATGCGTTTGCCTTTATCTTTCCACAGCTTGGTGCAAGTCCTGTCCCCTCCCCATTTTCTGTTTTTTTCTTTCCTTTTTTCCCTACTAGCTGAAACAGGATCTTTCTTATTTCAGGTTTTTCTGTGTGGCTGACCAAGTGAAGGTTTACACCAACCAGAACAAAACCCGGTGAGCCAGCAGCGGGGCGGCCTGCCAGCCAGGGGAGAAGACTGGGCAAGGGGCTGGGTGGGCAGGCAATGTCTCACCCTGCCCGTCCCATGGTGACCGGGCTGAGCTGTGCAACAGGGCAGCATGTGATCACCTCATCTCCAGAGGTCTCACACCTTTCCCCAGCCACTTGCACAAATTTTTAGCTTCAGCGCTGATTCACTGCAGGCTGTTGGTCTCGTTAGTGGGTGAGCCTCAGGCTGCAGGATCTCAGTCTTCTGAAGAGAAGGTCATGTTCACAGCGTGACCTGAGGCAGGCCTTTCTGCAGGAGTTAGCTTCGTGCTACAGTTTTACGGCAGCTAAAAGAGGCAGCTGCCTTCGCTGCTGTGTCCATCTGGTTTGTTCTGAGGTTTCACAAGCCCTCCTGACAGCGCAAGCAACTGGGGCGAGCGGAGCCGGGGGCCACCTCTTTTGGCAGCAGTGCCAGTTGTGAAAGTGTAGTTCATAGAATCATGGAATCGTTTAGGTTGGAAAAGACCTTTAAGATCATCAGGTCCAACTGTTCAGGTTTTCCAAGAGCTGGAGAGAAATAGCTTGGACAGTGCTGGCTCTCCTGGGTGTCAGCTCGAAAGCCTGATTCCAACTGGATGCCATTAAATAGTTTAAATGTCAAAGAAAAGGTGATTAAAATTGTGAAGAGTGGCTGAGTCTGGTGGGAATGGCAGCCCACGATAGTCATGGGTGGGACAAAGTGGATCTGGGGTGAGGCTTGGCCTTCCCCTCCCCTCCTGGAGTCTGGAAAGCGTCATCCAGATGGCCCTTGAGGAGGAACCTTGGTCACGTCTCACTGGCTTGGTACTTCCTGTTCCCTGCTCCCTCTCCCACCATGAAACCCCTCTGGCAACTTCTGGGCTTTGAGTGCTGCTCCTGCGGGATGGCGCCCCACTGGCATGCCCATCGAGTGCATCCTTTGCCTGGAAAAGGAGCTTCGTGTCCCAAAAGGTGCTGAGTTAACCTAGTAAATCTGCATGGTGCATTACCCAGTCCTGCTTCCCCCTGCTACCACATCTTCATTTCTGCTTTTCTTTAGAATGCGGTCAGTGCTCGTGAATGCCTAAACCCGGCATTCCTCAGATTGTCTTTTGTGAGGGGGTAGGGAATTTGCCCGGTAGAAATGCGGGGCTAAGCGTGCTTGCAGCTCGGCTTTCTGCAGTGTGAGGCGGTGCTTGCTGTCTCTCCTTTAGGACCTTCATTGGCTTGGAGGTCTCTGCTGGGCATTTCCAGCTGCTGGAGCTGGTCTCGGAGGTGGACAGAGTTCTGGAGGAATTTGACCTTCCCACGTTCTACAAGGTGAGCGGTCTCCCACTTCCTTGCAGGTACAGAGATGATGGCTGGTTCCTTGTGAGAGGTCCATGAAATGTTCACCCGACATAAACAGGAGCAGGGAGGTTAGATGCTGAAACGGTCTCACCCGGGCCGGTCGGTAATGCTCACACTTAACACCCTCAATGCGATCTTGCTGAGAATGGGACCAGCACCCATCTGTGCCTTCTATATCACGTCCTGGTGCCGTGGTTTAACCTGGCGGGCAGCTGAACACCACGCAGCTGTTTGCTCGTCATCTGCCCTCCCCAGTGGGGTGGGGGAGAAAACTGGGAAGAAAAAAATGTAAGCAGCTTAAAAGGACAAGAAAAGAAAGGGAAATTAATAATGATAATAATAATAATAATGATAAAAGAACATATAAAACAATTGATGTGCAGTGCAGTTGCTCACCACCCACTGGCCAAAGCCCAGCCAGTTCCCAAGCAGTGAACACTGCCCCCAGCCAGCTTTCCTCTAGCATAGACACTGAGGATAATGTCATACAGTATGTAATACCCCTTTGGTCAGCGTGGGTCAGCTGCCCTGGCTATGCCCCCTCCAGCTTCTCTGGCACTTCCAGCCTTCTCAGTTGGAGCATGAGAAGCTGAAAGGGCCTTGACTTAGTGTGAGCACTGCTTAGCAACAACTGAGCCGTCAGGGTGTTACCAACATTATTCTCCTACTAAACCCAAACCACAGCACTGTACCTGCTACTGGGAGGAAAATTAACTCTACCCCAGCTGAGACCTGTGCAGTTGAGCAAGGACATTAACAATCTGGTGGCCTCCTGAGAATCGGGTTTCCGAGGTGAAGGGCCAGACCGTAAGTCATGGTCGCTGCCCCGCTGTGCATTGTCCTAGGATGGAATGGGCTTAGGGTGAGCAGCACGGGACTGAGGGTGATGCTCGTGCCTCTTCCTCAGGCAGATTCCTGGGGTATCAGTCCAGCCTCTTTGCTTGGCACTAAGCTTTGGGGACGGGTTTTGGACTTTGAAGGGCCAAACCCTGATTTCTCTGTCTCCAGAGCTGAGCAGGGAGCTCCTGTGGGTGCCACGTACCTGCTCCAGGACTGTCTGTGAGGGGTTGGTTCTCTGTGCAGTTGGAAAAGCTCCTGCAGAGTTGAGCACAGGGAGGCTGGAAGCCTGGCAGTCTTGCCCACTGGTGTCCAAAAAGGCCGAGGCAGGGAGCCTTGCACTCATCTCACCACCAGCACTGTCCATATCAGCTTGGCTTCCAGCTTCGGGATCCTCCTACCTCTGTGATCCCAGGCAGGGCAGCACCACACCAGATCTCCTGCTGTGGCTGTGCGCGTTGAGCAAAGCCTCCTTTAGCCCTCACGGTCAGATCCCTGCTTTGTCTGCAGGACCCCTCTTTCCACATCAGCTTGGCCTGGTGCGTTGGGGACCTCTCTGGCAGGCTGGAAGGGCAGTGTCTGCAGGAGCTCCAGGTGCGTCCCTGCGCAGGGCGGAGAGCGGGGGAAGAGCAGGGCTGGGGTCCAGCCACGTCTACCCACCAGGGGGAAAGTGGCAAATTCTCTTCACTCAGCAAGACAAACTTCTCTGGCGTGAAAGAAAGAGAAGCTTTTGGGGGGAGAGTGGGTTAAATCACCCTCTGGGGGAAGTCAGAGGCTTCCAGCCACAAACGGCATCATCTCTCACTTGGTTCAGAGAGGGAGCCATCGCTTCCTTCCTCTGGCAGATCCACCTCCCTGGTACCAATGCCTGCGTCTCTTTTCCAGGACATCGTGGACAGGTTTGAGGACTCAGCGCTCCTGCTGCGTGTCCAGTGGGAGCAAATCCGCTGCAAGGCAGGGAACAAGTACTTCTCTTTCCCCTTGAGGTAGGGGCTGGTGGGGCTGCACATCTCAGAGCCTCAAGGACCCTGATGTTCAACCAAGGACTGTTCCCAGTGCAGCGCTGGGTGGTGCGGGCTTGTCATGCCCCTCCTGTGCTGCTCCTGCCTTCTCAGCACCTTTGGGGTGTTGGTGGCCTCAAGCTGGGCTACTTGCAAGTTTGAGCAGCTGGCTGAAGAAATGTGGTTGTAGCAGATTTTGTCCTCGCTGCTGTGTGTGCTGCAGTCAGCACTGGCAGCCCCAGCCATCCCACGGTCCCTAACTTTGCTGATTTTATAAAAAGAAAAAAAAAAAAAAAAGAAAAAAAAAAATCTCTGTAGAAGCCACAGATGCCTTATGGGAAGGAGGAAGAGGGTAGTGTGGGAAGCTCTTGCTAAGGGGAGAGTGGCTCGCATGGTTGGGAATAGCACGGCCTGATTGTCAGGAGGCTCTGAGCACACTTTGAGTAGCCAGAGGTGAGGACACGGAGCTGGACTCTGGCCAGAGCAGCTCCCTGCTGTAAGCCAGCTCAGACAAGTCCCTGGGTCATGTTTTGTGCCCCTCACACTGCTGCCGCCTCTGTAGAGAAATGTCAGGATCTGATCCTTTTGCCAAACACCAAGGAGGAAATCTGGAGGGGAGAGGTTGGAACCTCCTTGGGTTTCAGTGCTCCAGGCTGGGTCTAAAAGAAAAGCTTTGGCTTAAGATTGTAAGCCCAGGACTTTTGGTGGGCTGCTTCACCCAAGAAGCTGGCTGCTGCATGGGGGTGAGCCCGAGAGGCGGTGTCAGCTTTGGCCTGAGCTGTACCACGGATGAGGCGGCAGCTCCTGCCCAGGCTCCCTGCTTTTTCCTGGTGGGAAGAGCACGCCTTGTGCCTGGTTGCCCTGGGGACGGCGAGCTGGCCTTTGTCCCTGGGAGAAACTCCTTTTTAATCCTTTTGTTCCTGCCGGGAGGTTGGCTGCAGCCTCTAGTGGATTCGGAGCAGGATGCCAACATGCTGCCTGAATCTTTCATTCCATGTCTGTCTGATGAAAGACTCCAGCGCTTCCAAGCAGTAAAAATCTGTCTCCTCGTGTCATAAAACTCCTTTTGTGGTGTATTCCAGCCATTCCCACAGACTTCCAATGAGGCGATGCCCACAGGCGCTTCTGTGAGCTCTGTGCTGCCAACACCCACGCGATAGCTGGTTCTCAAAATCCTTAACAAAATTGTTTGTTTAGTCTGTGGCCAGTTAGTTTCTGGGATGGGGCTCTGCGTGAGGTGTGTGAGTACGCCCCAAGTTTTCTTTTGGGGAAGGGAAAACAAACAGAGATATATTTAGCCCCCGGGGACTTCCAGCGAAACTGGCTCTGGCATGACCGGTTTCTCCATACCCAGCAGTGCCAGGTTAATCCTCAGCCAGTGTCCCCAATCCCTCCCCTGCAGGGCCTGGCACAGTGTCTCACCCTGTTTTGTAATCCGGGGGGTGTCAGGGACCCCGCTCCCGGCTTTGGGCATGGGGGAAGGAGTTGGGCTCCGCAGCAGGGCCCAGGGGACAAAGTCCGGGGATGGGTGGCTGCCAGTGCAGCCCGCGATGGCGGATATGAGCGGGGGGGCGCGGGGCGGGCAGGGCCTGCTCTGGCTGTGCACACCCGTGAGCGGCTGTAGGGCCATGGCTCCAGCCGTGCGCACCTCTCCGGGAGCGGCTGTAGGGTCCCGCACACCCCTCCGGGAGCGGCGGTAGCCCAGCTCCGTCTGCGCGCGCCTCCGCGAGCAGGTGCGGGGGGGGGGGGGGGGTGGGGTGTATGCACGCGTGCGTGCTCGCGCCGGTGTGAGGACGCCACGGCCCCGCCCCGTGACCGAGCGCCCGCCCCCTTCCCGCGTCCCCGCCCCCCGGCCCGGCCCCGCCCGCTCCCGCCGCGCTAGGGTCCGTGCGACCCGCTCCGCGCCGCTGCTCCCGTTGGGCCGGGCAGGGGAGCCGGGCCGCGCCGCGGGGCCCCCCATGTGCCGTGCGCCGCCGGCCTGATCCTGCGCACAAAGGCGGGCTGGGAGGTGACGGGCCGCACCTGGCAGCACTGCCCATGCACCGTGCGCAGCCCCCCGCGGCGGCCCGGCCCCGGGCCATGAGGGCGGCGTAGCTCCCACACCGCCGCGCTCGGCGCGGCCCGGGGGCAGCCCCGAACCGGCGCTGCGGCGGCGCGGCCCGGGCCGCTATGGCCGGGGGTGATGGCGCCGCCCCCTGCCGGGCGGGCGGGGCACTGCGGGCGGGAGGACGCCCCCCGCCCTCCCTGGTGCTGCTGGTGCTGCTGCTGGCGGCGGCGGCGGCGGGCGAGGACATCAACGCAGAGGTGAGCGGGCTGGGGCGGGCGGAGGCTCCCTGGAGCACCCCCCGGGGCACCCCCCGGGACCCCCTGCCCGCTCCCGCTCGCACCTGCGGCGCTACCGGGCCCGGGAGCGGGGGGGTCCGGCTTGCCTCGGTGGCGGCGAGCAGCAGCTGACGGGGGAGGGGAAGCGCTTCGTGCCCACGCGAGGCCACGGCGAGGGAGGGGGTGAAAGGGCCTTTGATAAAAACTCCGTCCCGCCGCCCTCGGGGGAGGTGGGGGGGCGGGGGGGTTGGTGACAAATTAATGAGAGGTTACAAATAGCTTCAAAACTGCAACATTAGAGCATTCTTATAAAGGTTGGGAAATGAAAAGAGATTAAAAGGAATTCAGAAGAAAAAACTTTAAAAAATTAAAAGAAAAACATAGAAATGAAAATTAAAAGGAAAAATATTTTACAAACAAAAATTAGAAAAATAAAAGGAAAAATATTTTTTAAAAAGCGCCATTAAAAAAGCCGAGAGGAGGCGGGGGCTGGTGCAGGAAGGAAGAGCCCCGGTGCCCCAGCACCCAGTGCCCTCTGCGGGGCCGCTCGCCCCTACCCCCTGCCAGAAGCCCCTTCATGGGTGGAGGCCGGGGCCAGGGTCCTGGGCTGCTGGGGGGGGGGTGGGGGGTTGGGCCCCGTGTCCGTCTGCAGCTCCCAGGGGTCACCTCCGGTGGGGTCCAGGGAGGGGAGCGACCTGCAGGCCCTGCTGCCTTCTCCCTCCCGGGGGAGTGGCAGCCCCCTGAGCTCGGGGGTGTGGTGGGGGGGCTGTCGGCCCCCCCCTTGCTTTTCCTTGACTCCCAAACGCTGCCTGCGTGCTCCAGCTTGCCCGTGCTGCTGGCCCTGTGCCTGGGTGTGGCACTCACCCCTGGCAGCTGACATGGCTGCCAGGAGTTGGGACAGGGCTGGGGGGGCGGCAGGCCAGGCCCTGCCCTGCCGGGCTCGGAAGAGCTGGGGAGCTCCAGGTGCCCCCATCAAGTTGCGTCCCGCCCGGGGCCTCACGCTCTGCTCTCCTGGCGCAGGCATGGCTGCGGCTCTATGGCTACCTGCCGCAGCCCAGCCGGCAGATGTCCACCATGCGGTCGGCCCAGACCTTCTCCTCAGCCCTCGCCGAGATGCAGAGGTTTTACGGCATCACCGTCACTGGCGTCCTGGACGAGGAGACCAAAGCGTGAGTTCTTCCACCTCCTCTTGCTCTAGCAGAAGGCAGCTCCCTCCCCGGCTCTTTGGCTTTCCCTTCTGGCCCCAGAGTGATGCCGGCACCTGGGAACGTGGGTGCTGTCTCCCACGGGAGCCGCTTCTGGCGGCTGCAGCGAGGCCTGCCCCCCTCACTGTCCGCAGCTACTGCAAGCCCTCGGGCACCGTGGCCGTGGTGGGCTGAGCCCTGGCTCAATGCCCTCCTGGTAGGTGGATGAAGCGTCCCCGCTGTGGGGTCCCGGACCAGTTTGGGGCACGGATTAAGACCAACATGCGGCGGAAGCGGTACGCACTGACGGGGCGGCGCTGGAGCCAGAGCCATCTCACCTTCAGGTACCCAGCATCTTCAGGGCTCCCCACTCCCCTGGGCCTGTGGCAGCCACAGAGCCCCTCGGGGAGTGAGCGCTGGTCTGGGCTGCCCCCACTGAGCTCTCTACCCCCAGCATCCAAAACTACACGGAGAAGCTGGGTCGGTACCACTCCTACGAGGCTGTCCGCCGAGCTTTCCGGGTGTGGGAGCAAGCCACACCACTGGCCTTCCGGGAGGTGCCCTACGAGGACATCAGGCAGAAGCGGAAGAAGGAGGCCGACATCATGGTGCTCTTTGCCTCGGGCTTCCATGGGGACAGCTCCCCCTTCGACGGCGTCGGGGGGTTTTTGGCTCACGCCTATTTTCCTGGTCCTGGCATGGGGGGTGACACACATTTTGACTCGGATGAGCCCTGGATGCTGGAGAACACGGATGTGTCTGGTGAGTTGAGAGCTGAGGAGATGTCAAAGGCAACCAGAGGAGCCTGGGTTTGGGGGCAGGGGGGCGCGCTGGTGTGGGCAGGAGCGACAGGGGGAGCAGCTCCCACCAGAGCAGCCTCATGGCAGGGTGTTGGGGCCAAGGACCCTCCCTGCGTGTTGTGTCCTCTACCCCCTCTCGCTGACGGTGCCTTTCACCTGCAGGGAACAACCTTTTCTTGGTGGCCGTGCACGAGCTGGGGCACTCGCTGGGCTTGGAGCACTCCAGCAACCCCAGTGCTATCATGGCCCCCTTCTACCAGTGGATGGACACGGAGAACTTCCAGCTGCCCGAGGATGACCTGAAGGGCATCCAGCAGCTGTATGGTGAGGAGCTGCATGGGGCATCAGCCTGGGGGTGGGGTGCCGGGCATGTGTGTGGGGAAACTGAGGCACGGGTGCTGCTTCTCTGTGTCACCCATCCCTTCTCTCACCTGCCTGATCCAGGTACCGTGGATGGGCACCCTCAGCCCACCAAGCCTTTGCCCACCGTGACACCCCAGAGACCTGGCAGGCCAGACCAGAAACCCCCCAGGCCGCCCCCCCCAGGGAAACCAGAGCAACCCCCCAAACCTGGAAGCCCAGACCGACCTGACCAGTATGGCCCTGACATCTGTGATGGGAACTTTGACACGGTGGCAGTGCTGCGTGGGGAGATGTTTGTGTTCAAGGTACCTGCTAGGACCCCCGCCTGCCCCTTCCCTGGAGGTGTGGTGGGTTCCTGGGTGGGAAGATCCCCTGGGCAAGACACTTGGCACCAGGACTGTGTCTGTGTGTGTCCACCCTCCTCTGCCTGCGCCCTGTTTCCCACTAGGGCCGGTGGTTCTGGAGGGTCCGGCACAACCGGGTGCTGGACAACTACCCCATGCCCATCGGGCACTTCTGGCGGGGCCTCCCTGGGGACATCGATGCTGCCTATGAGAGGCATGATGGGAGGTTCGTCTTCTTTAAAGGTGAGCAGGGAACCTGGCAGGGGATGGGGGGGGGGGGGAGGGGCAAGGTGTGAGGGGGACCCCGGTGCCTCCCCAAGCTGCTGAGAGATGGTTGGCTCCATCCTGTCCTGATCCACCTCCCCAGCCAGGGCCGCTGCCTGATCCTAGAGGGCTGGGGTGGCCACAGGGATCGTACCCCCATCCCTATCCACATGTGCATCTCTGCAGCAGCCAGGCATTGCCGCCTCACCCTCCCTTTCTCCATCTTCTCCCCCTCCAGGCGACCGATACTGGCTCTTCCGAGAAGCCAACCTGGAGCCAGGGTACCCGCAGCCCCTGGTCACCTATGGGCAGGGCATCCCCTACAGCAGCATCGACACAGCCATCTGGTGGGAACCCACGGGCCACACCTTCTTCTTCCGTGGGGACAGGTGAGTGGCTCCGGGGTGCTCCCTGCTCTGCCGTCCCTGACAGGGGTGGGCATGGCAGGCAGCTGAGCCCCCCGTGCTCCTCAGCCGCTCACCCCCTCCTTCCCCCAGATACTGGCGCTTCAACGAGGACACCCGCTCAGTGGACCCCGGGTACCCCAAGCCCATCTCCGTCTGGGTGGGCATCCCCCCCTCACCCAAGGGTGCCTTCCTCAGCCCAGATGCCTGTAAGTAGAGGAGGCGAGGGGGGCCAGGCGGCAGGGGGGTACCAGCGAGGATTGGGTCTCCCCTCTGGTTGCCCAGCCGCGTGGGATGGGGAGGGTGCCTGGGCGGTAGTGGTGAAGGGTTGCACCCCACTCGCCCCTCACCGCTGTCTTCTCCCCATCCAGCCTCCACCTACTTTTACAGAGGCACAAAGTACTGGAAATTTGACAACGAGCGGCTCAAGACAGAGCCGGGTTATCCCAAGTCCATCCTCCGGGACTTCATGGGCTGTCACACGGAGCTGATCCCAGACCCTCACCCCCGCTGGCCTGATGGGGACCGACCCCCCTTCAACCCTGATGGGGACGGGCAGGCTGAAGGCAAGGAGGAGGAAGAGGAGGAGGAGGACGAGGAAGATGAGGATTACGGCAAGGGCAGCCACCAGCCAGGTGGGGATGTGGACGTGGTGGTGCAGATCGATGAGTACACACGCACCATGAGCATCGTCATGGTGCTGGTGCTGCTGGTGCTGCTGCTCTGTATCCTCGGCCTCATCTACGTCATCGTCCAGATGCAGAGAAAGGGCGCGCCTCGGATGCTCTTGTACTGCAAGCGCTCCTTGCAGGAGTGGGTCTGACCCCGGCTCCCTCCCCAAACCTCCCCCCTCACCATGGTGCTAACGATGGACCTGACCCCCCCCCCCCCCTTCCCTGGAGCTTCAGCCCCTCTTGCCTCGTTGTTGCCTGATGGCTCCAGCCTCAGAAAAGGGGGGATGCCCACCCCCCTCAGCCCCTCCGGAGCAGCTGGGCTGGGACCAGGGAGTGGTCATGGGGGGGCTGGAGGGCACCCAGGTCCTGTCTGCTCCCTCGGCACCTGCCCCCTCCCCTCCTCCCCCCCTCAGCCCTGACCCTCAGGTCACCACCCATCATTTTGCACCCACCTCTGCCAGGGGGCCTGGGAGGGTCCCTTCATCCTGCGTGAACCCACTGAGCTGTGCCTGAGCTGCATGGGGTTGGGGGGTGGGTTGGGGGCTGCTCACAAGTGCTATGAGCTGGTAGGTCTCAGCTGCCAGCACCTGCAATGGCAGGGAAGCCCAAGGGCTGAACTCACTGCCATGTTTCCTGTTAAACCGTGGGGACACAGGGGCGTGGTGCCTTGGGATGGCGCAAGGGGGGCGATGTCACCTTTGTGAACCCCCTCGCAGGCTCAGCTCAGCCTGGACCCTGCTGCTTCCATGGGACAAAGCCCTGGGGACGTGTGGTCCCGTGGGCAGGGCAGTGGCACAGCTGCCTTGTATGTGTATTAAATGGGTCAGGTGCATGGAGAGCTGTGGTGCTGTCCTTTCTGCTGCGGGATGGGGGCTGCAGTCCCCCAGGTGAGGCTTGGCAGATTTTGTGGTAACAGGGGCTTGTGTGGGGATGCCACCCTGCCTTGGCTGGGGGATGTGGGGAAGGGGCTGGCATGGCCAGCCATGTCCCTGCAGTGGCCCCTGCCCTGGGGCTCCCATTTTGGTGGGGTGGCCAGCGAAAGCAGCCCCCCCGGCAGTGGACAGAGCCGCCTTTCACCAGCTCCTGGGGCAGCAGCCTCGCTGGAAACACAGCCGGCCTTGTTCTGCCCCCAGCCGGCCCTGTGCTCCAGCCCTGGGGCTGCCGCCTCCCTTCCCCAGGCAGGGACCAGGGGCTGTGGCAGCCAGGGTACAGTGCTGGTCCCTCCTGGGGACTGCCCCCCGCCCTGGCTGTGTCCTGTCTCACTGCTGCTGCCGCCTTGGCAGAGGAAAGCAGGAGGAGCTGTGACTGCTGGGGAGATGGGGGAAATAGTGGTGGGAGTGGGAAAGATCAGACCCAGGAGGGGTAGGAAATCGGCTTTAGCGAGGGAAAAATACTGCTCAGTCTTTAATGGGAAGGGAAATCGAACCCCTGTGAGCGGCAGTGGAGCTTCCTAGCCCATGCTGGTGATGCCCTTGAGCCAGGGCTGGGTTTGCTCTGCAGCTGCAGGTGCAGCTTTGGGGCGGGCAGTAGAGGCCTGGCAGTCAGTACACAGATGGGGAGGCAGGCCAGGCCAGGTGGGGGGGTTGTGTGGGTCTGACCCAACCCTGTAGGGTTGACCCTGTAGAGTAGGGGGGTCTCTATGGGACTGGACTTGGGGACCAGCACCTGTGCCCTGCCAGATTCCCCTGGGCTGGTGGCTCTGACCCAGAGCTTGGGGCTGGCAGCGTTAACCCACCCTGTCTGGCTCCCAGGGCTCTGGCTGCCCTCTGCTCCTTCCCCACCCTGCCAGCCCTGGTGGGAGGGGATCCCCCTTCACGGGGGGGTGAAGCCTTTGTGTGTCTCCCCGCCCTGTCCTGCCCCCTCCCTGGGAGCCAGCACTGCTGGCTGAGCGCCCAGGACTGGGCTGCAGCCACTTCCCAGCACTAAATTACCCCAGGTCCCGCCACTCAGCTGCCACTAATTACTTTAAAAGGGAAGGCCTGCTGCTGGCTCTCCCCCAACTTTCCCAGGGCTGCCAGTGCTGGGGGTGAAGAGACCCCTTAGCCTGGGCCACCTGTCCCCCTGCCCACACAGGGCAGTGAGTCCCAGCCGTTAGCTGATGCCCTGGGAAACCCACTTGTCTCAGCCTCAGTGCATCACCGCAGTGAAGCAAGAAGCCAAAATCAGGGACAGAAAACCCCCGAAGAATCGGCAGCGCGGGGTGGGGGGGAGAAATCCAACCACTTTCCGAAGTTGTGTTTCATTGGCCAGGCTGTGCTGGGGGGCATTCCTTGGCTTTTAACGCCTTTCAGTTTGAGTTTGACCCTTTCAGCCAGGTTTGTGCATGCGTGCCCTCCCTCCATGGCAGGACCCACAGATCTGCTGGGCTGGGAGCCCTGCCACGGGGCAGCCCAGCACCCCAGCCCATGCCGAACTGGGGCCAAACGGGCACTGGGAGCTACCGAAAGGCATGAACCTGGCCAAAAGGTGAGGTGGGAGGAAAGTGTGGCCGGGATTTGCTGCACTCGGCCCCAGCAAAGGCGGCTCTGGGGGGTGGGCGCAGCTGCATTTCCCACGGTCAATGCATTTCCCACAAGATGCACTTCCCATGGTAGATGCATTTCTGACAACAGATTTATTTCCCATGGCAGCTGTGTTTTCCCGCTCTCCTGGGGGTGCTGAAGGCTTGGCAGGGGTGGGGACCCCGAAGAGAGGCCTGGCTCACCACTGAGCTGACCAAGGGCACCCAGGGCCAGGTGCTCACAGCAGCCCCTTCCCAGGGCAGCCCTGCCATGACAGGGGAGGGGGCTCCTTGCTGATTCCGAGTGGGACAATCCCCCAGGGGGACTTAGCAGCACTGGGAGCAGCAGCCCAGGCTGCCTGGGTTCAGCAAGCTGGGACATCGCTTCCCACCTCCCTCCCACTTTTCCCCGGATGCTGCAGCAGAGCTGGTGCCAGGAGCTCGGGGCCATCTGGAAACACTCATGGACAGCAGTGAAGGACCCAGCCAGAGACAAAGCCCAGCATTTCAGCGGGGCCTGGGCTCTTCACTGGAGGCTTCCGCTCTGCTCCACATGCCTGCAGCAGGGGCAGCTCGACTCCAGCCACCCACAGGAGCAAGACCCCGGGGAGGGCAGGGAGTCACCTGCTGCGAGGGACAGGGCTTTTGGTGGTTTGGGGGAGTGCAAGTCTCGCTCAGCCTGGCCCTGGCAGGCACCAGGCAGCCCTGCCAGGATCCACCCCCACCAGGCAGCTCCCAAAAATAGGCTGGAGACGCCCAACGTGGAAAAGACCCTGGCAGCTTGGTGTCCTCCAGCCCTGCCGTGCCGGCTGCTGCAGGATGGGACTCCACACGCTGCTGGAACGGGGGGTGATGGGGGTGACCAGGGCTGGCAGGGGCTTCCTCTGCCTGCTTGGCACCATCACAGGAGAAACCACACTTCCTCCTGCCTCCTCCTCTTCCTCTGCAAGCCACCGAGGCGAAGACCCGGAAAGCAGAGAGGAAGCCGGGCTTGGCGCAGAGGAAGAACTGGGGCTAGGATACAGGCAGCACCAGCTGCAGCCTCAAGGCCAGAGGAAATGGTGCTGGGGATGGAGGGAAGAGGGGCCCGGGAGGGGTCAAACCCGCTGCCTGCGCACACTGCAGGAAGGGCCAGGGCTTCAGGTGCTGCCTGGGCGGGGGCCAGTGCCAGCATGGCCCTGCCGTGGGTGGGATGCACCCACTGGCTACCTGGAGCTCAGCACCCATGTGCGCTGCTTGTGCCCCTTGCCTCCCCTCATGCCTACCCCGCAGCCACCAGCTCTGTTCCTGTGGTGCCAGACCTTTCGTTTCATGGGGAGGAGTCACTTCAGGGGCCACATGCTGGTGGATGGTGGTGCAGGTGGGCTGCGGTTCCACCCCAGCACAGCTTGGCATCCATCACCTTCTCACCCCCAGCAGCTCCCAGGCTTTCCCCATCACATCCCAGGACAGCTCCCAGGACACACAGACACTCCCTCATCCAAATCTTGCTGGGGTGGTCCCCCGCTGCAGGCTGTCAGGGAAAGCTCTTGCCCCTCCTGCAGGTGCAGGGAGATCAACTTCTCCCGTGTGCAGAAGCAGCCGAGGTCGCTGGTACGGTCATTCATTTTTCCTGGGCAGTGGCCAATAGCAAAACCCAACATAAATATTTCCCTCACTGCCAGCACTGCCCACCCCAGGCAGCTGCTGCAGAGGCTAAGCCTTGCCCTGGAGGTGCAAGCCACCTACAGGGACATTTGGCCCAGGACCTCCAGGGAGATGCAGAACAGAAGGCAGAGAGGGCAAGGAGCAGAGTTCAGCACAGAGTTTTATTGATTCCTGTGTATCACCTCCAGCATCTGAGTCCCTTGCTTCACGTCTGGAGCCACTTAATTGGAAGGAAGCAGAGAGGGAGGCGATGGGCAGGAGCAGGTGCAAAAGCCCACACTGACATCCTGCCGCTCTGCTGGGCCAGGCTTGCCCAGGCTGCTGCTGCCCCTGCAGCAGAGCAAACGGACGAAACTTCCCAGAAGCTTCCCCCGCCAGCTGCTGCCACCGCCCCAGGCAGAGCCCCAGCAGCCCCGAGCCTTGATCGCACCACATACTGACCACCAGCCACTCCAGCACAGTCCCAGCACGTCTGCTCCTGGGTCCAGCCTGGGGAAGGTTGCTCCTGTCCCTTGCTCCCTGTGCCGCAGCCTGCACACTCACCACCCTTCAGCGGCCAGGATTTCAAAGGGAAGCTTCACCTTTGATGTAGGAAGCATGCTCCCAGCGCTTCAGTCCAATCAAAGCGCCCAGCGCAGGACCTTGCCCCAGCCCATGGAAGGTGAAAAGGCAGCCAAGGCACAGGAAACTCATCTTTGGGCGGGCCCTGCCTCATGTTGGATCCAGGGCTCACTGCGAAGGAAGATTCCTTTCTCTCTCTGGACATGAACTGCAGTGAGAACCTAAGCAGGAAAGGAGGAGCGGGTTGCCCACAGCAGGGTGAACGAGGAGATACTGTAAGCACTTGCCTCTGCAGGCTGTCTGCACTGAGCCAGGACTCCCCCGTCACACCATGCTGGGGCTGCCCCCAGAGCATGCCCGTGGCAGCCGTCGTGGGGCTGACTCCCATCTCTGCGCCCATGTCCCTCCTGCTGCTGCCGCTCCTCCCATGCAGAAGGACGTCATGTCCCAGGCAGGTCAAGAGCCATAACCAGAGCAGCAGGAAGCTAGGCACTGCCGTTGCAGTTCTGCTGGTGCACATTGACCCTAGGAAGCAAGGGGACGCCTGTGACATTCCGGCCTATCCCCTGGCAGCACCCTCTTCTACTGCAGGGAGGGCGCCCAAACTTCACTCGCCTTCAGCAAGATGGTTGAAGTTTTTCTGGGAATTAGGAGACACAGATTTTTGAAGACCACCACATAAATCCACCGCTGTCTGGCCATAAAGGAAAGGGCCAGTATGCAATGATGCTCCACTTTGCACAGCATGTAAACAGGAAGATTCAGTGTTTTGTTTCATATCAAAAAATACACAGAGGATCCGCAGGGATGTACGGGTTTGCAGCTGGGAGTTTACTCCAGCAAATCCACTGGCACAGCTCCCAGAGGCTGGTCAGGAACTGGCAGCAGGGCCCAGCCAGCTCAGGGTGCCAGGGAGCCTAGCCCCTCTCAGTGCAGGAAGGTCAGTCCCTCAGGGCCAGGCCGACCCCTCGAGGATGAGGGGCAACTCCAGCAGGGGCCCCAGCAGGGCAGGGGAAGGCAGCAGCACCTCCTGCGGAGCACTCAGCTGCCACCAGCTGCCAAACCCACACACCCATGAGCCAGGGCCTGTGGAAAGGATGCCCGCTTTCCCCCACCGGCATCCGGCAGATTCCCTCCACAGCTCCTCAGCCACAGTGAGCGCCACAAATGAGGCAGGGAGCCTCGCCACGAACCTCATTAAGGCTGATCCCTGGCACCTGATGCAACACAGCCCCACTTAACAAACCTCAAGCCCAGCCAAGCCTTGACAGACATCAAAACAAGATGGATGGTGCCTTCCCCCAGGAGCTTCCTCGCTTGGCTCCTTAGAGCCATCACGCCGTTCAGCTGCTATGAAAATGGGAAAGGTCTTCTCCAGAAAGGCCTCTGCACGTGCCGTCCAGTACCATGTGGCAGCATGGGCTCAGCATCTCCAGTTCAAAGCTTTAAAGGCACAAATAAGGCAGCCACGTTACAGGGGTCCTGAGAGCTGGCCAGAGGCAGAGTGGAGCCCACACAGCAGAGCTGCTGACCATGAGGGTGCACAGGCATGCCAAACCTATAAACCAGAGAGTCAGCAGCCAGGATTAAACCCAGAACCTGGGGCAGATGACCCCCAACAGGCTCTCCTCCTCCTGGGAGAGACCAGCTTTGTTTTACTGGACAATGACGGAAGCGAAGCCTCCCAACCCACGGCACAGCCCAGCAGGAGGCAAGGATCAGTGCCCACCTTCAGTACCTACCCCCAGGGCGGCTGCGGGGGGCTTGGCCACGGGGAGGAAAGACATCAGCTACTCCCAGGCTCCTGGACAATGGCGGGGGTCTGCGGCCTCCCCTCCGCCAGCTGTCCCACAACAAAGGCGGGTTTGAGGCAGGGAAGGGAGCCTCAGCACAGGAAGAGATTTCCGCTCCTGTTGTGCTGCTTTGCTGAACCTCCCCTTTGATCCCCGGGGAAAGGGACAGTTTGGCAGCTGGACGGCTATTGTGTCCTTCTTGCTATAAGAGGCTGCTGAAGGGAATTGTTTAATGACACAGCCAACAGAGCTGTGTCTGTTCTGTCTGTGTCCTGACAGGCAGGTAAGGCCAATGGTCACTGCTGGGAAAAGGTCTTTGAGGAAGAAGGGGATGAAACCCCCATTTCCATGTGCTAGCAGCGAAGAGCATGAGGTTTTGTCACAGACAGAGTACCACAGACCGCACATATCCTGTCCCCTCTATGGAAACCTGCCTAGTTCTCTTCTCTCCAGGCTGCCGCTGTTCACATCTGCCCTACCCCTTAAACAGCAAGGCTGCCACTCCAAGCCAAACCCAGGGGTAAATTCTAACTTCCAGGTTCCTAAAGAAATCCTTCGGCACTTCCTTAAGTGCTAACATGTGCAAGTTAAAGGATCCATCGGAGGAGGAAGCCAGAAGCAGACTTAGAGAGTCAAACGTTTAATAACTTTCCAAGGCTATTACATCTGTACTTAGAGCATATATAAAATAAGAGATGGAAAACAAGGAGAGGAAAAATAAAATTGGTATCTTCAAGAGGGCACATTTAACCCCATAATTCTTGCTGCATCCCCTCTTCAGAGGCACAGTGGCCACTTTGAGCAACACCTCTGTGTGACACAAGGTCAGGTACCAGGCCACTCGCAGTGTTTAGGCTCAGCCCTTTAAGAACAGCTAGGAAAGCTCTGATCCTGTACAACTCGCGCCCCAGCACCATCCCAGACCTGTTACGTGGTTAATTGTGTCCTGTCCAGAAGAGGGATACCAGACAAATCAAAGTTACCCCAGGCAAGGTGAGCTGATCTAAAACTTGGTCTCAGCAGTGCCTTCTCTTCCACCTGCTTTTGTTTTCCTACTGACCCCAAACACTTGTCGCACCTCTTCCCGACATGGTGTTATTGCTGGACAGAGCAGGGAGAAAAAAGGAGACAGTTGTTATTAGACTTGGCAGCAGTAGGACAACTATACTGGGAGGGCTCCAGGCATTCCCCGGGAGGCTGCTACAGCCCAGAAGGCAGTGACAACTTCCCTGGAGGTATTACCTACTGTTAACACTGCCTTCTACCCGCCGCTAAGATCAGCGCCCAACATCCTCCCTCAGCTCCTTCAAATTTGACCCAGGAATCTTCTCTGCCAACAGCAGCATCTGCACCGGGGCAGGCTGGCCCTGGCAAAGACTCAGGTGCTTCCTCACAAGCCTCAAGACTGCTGCTGATGTGCCAGGGCCTCCACTCCCGTCACCAAAAGGGCAGAGCTTCGCATGGCCTCCCGCTGGGCAGCCACAACCTCCCCTATCCCCTTCCCACCTCACAGCCCCACCATCCACACTGGGCAGAGAAGAGATCAGAGGGGAGTAAATTTGAGCTAGAGGGACACAAACAGCATTGTTCCCGGGAGACAAACGCAGAGCCACAGCCTGCTCTGAAAGGGAAAGCAGCAGTCACAGGTGAAAGCTCCAGAGAGGTGCCCACCCTGCCCAGGGTCCTTCAGCACGAGCAGTAAGGACATGGGGAGCAGCCGCGCAGCTCGCCCTGCTCCCAGACAGGAATGACAACTTCCACACTGAGTGGCTTTCCTGCCAAAACACAAGGCACCCCTGAGAGGGGGCTCACTCTGGCAGCAGCGAGGGGGCTCCCAGGCTTGACGGCCAAAGTTGGTAAGAGCGCTGCTGCTAGGAGAAACCCTGGCTTGTGAAAGCAGCGGGAAGAGGAAGAGGAACGCTGGCTCAGTCCAGCGGCTGCTCCCACCCCCTGCCCACGGCTAGCTCACCTTGGCCTTGTTCTGCACAGGCAGGTACAGCTTGAACTCGGCTGGGAGCTCATCCTCGGAGTACAGCCGGTCAGAGAAGTACACCCGCCGGATGCGACAGTTGGCATGGATCTGGGAGTCAGAACAAAGAGTCAGTCCATTTGCCATACGCTCTTTCCACACCCAGCGTCAATGTCATGCAGCAGCCTGGATTCCTTAGCTCAGCAGCTGGAGAAGAGACCTCACCACCTCTCTCTCAATCTGGGAGGGCATCAGAGAAGAAAGGTCAGCCCATGCCCTCTGCTTTGCGTTGGTGCTCTCTCCAGTGATGCAAGCTGGCTCAAGGGATTTGGCCAAGTTCTGCATCTCTGCAAATTGAGATCTGCCTCAGCTGCGTAGAGGATTTTTTGCTGTGAACCCAACTCTGCTGCTCCACTGGGATCAGCATTTGCCAAAACACTCTCAGCCTCAGCTTGCTGCTCCCCTCCCTGACTGCCTGCTCATCTCAGGGCAACCCCACAAGGAACTGCCGCAGCTCCACCAGACTCTGCACCCAGGCATTCCTCAAAACCACGCATGCCATGGACATGGCAAACATGAATCATGAGCATATGGAACAAGTTTCTCGTCCTCATGAGTACAAATGCTGCATCAGCTCTGGTCCCAGGGGCTTGGTGAAGGCAGAGTCACCCTACCCGCACTAGGAAACAAGCTTGACCTGGGATACGTACGGACCCCAACGCCCTGGGTCTTCCTCGGCCAGGCTCCCACTTGGCCAGTCGCTGTCTAGCATACCTGGTCAGCAAGGCTGCACACAGCTCATTCCCAGCAGGAGGCACAGCATGCTGCAGGGAACTCTAGGTGGACAGCAACCCCTACCCTAACCGACAGCCAGCAGGAGGAACAAGATGGAGATGGGCTCCCTCATCCCAGCCTAGTCCAATGAAGGCAGCACCAAGACCTCTGCTGCCACAGCTGGGCTTTTGCTTCCTTCCTGCAGCGCTCTGCAAGAGTGGGACTGGCAAAGATATCAGTCAGGGCTAAACCCGGACCTAGAGCAAGGCTGTCCCAGCAGGAGGACTACCAACCCCTGGTTTCTGTGGGCAGGACATGCCCGCTTCTCACCTGAACTCTCAGGGTCTCAATGTAGTTTGTCCCATAAGCCCGGCGTGTGAAGTCCGAGAGGTTGAACTGGATTTGGTTCCAGCCATCGTCCAGCCGCATGGGCATGGTGCAGATGAAGGGCTTCACCCGAGTTGTGCTCTGGTAGTTACTTGCCCGGAACCGCCGGCGTACGTTCTTATCATCCAGCACCTGGGGCAAGGCAGGAAGGCTGCTGAGCCAGGCATCAGGGCCCCCAGCTGGTCTAGGCTCAGGCTTTACCCATCTTTGAGAGAGGGCTCTCCTACTCCCATCCCTCCATTTCACAGCCAAAGTATCTCTAACACAGGAAACAGACCCATTTTCAGGAGCAGCTATGATCTGCCTGTCTGATGCCCCCATAGCAGAAGACCTGACACATCACAGGGCCAACAAAGCAAAACTGTTTTGGGGACCACATTCTGCCTGGGACAAGAGAGACTGCAGGCTCCCTGTACCTTCCTCAGTAGTCCCTGGAGGGGCCTCCCCACTGCACACTCCTCACCTGCACTTCGAAAGTGAAGTATTTCTTCAGGTTCTTGATGATCATCACTAGGAAAGGCAGCTTGATGCCCAGTGTCTTCTTTGGGTCAGCAGGGCATGTGATGTACGTGGTACTGAGAGGCAGGAAAAATGCTTTAGGATCTCACATGGCACAAAGCACACAGCCCGAGTCCCAAGTCTCTCCCTTGACCTAACACAGTCTTGGAGGACAGGCAGAAAGAGAGAGCTGTGATCCTAAGATCTCAGCAACAACCCTCCTGCAACAGGAGGAGGAGTTTCAGAGGTGGCTGCAGGGAGAACACGATAAAAGGCCCAAAGCATGCATTTCAAATCCCACCTTTCTCAACCAGGGCATGCAAATCCTTCCTGGACAGCTTCACCTCCCCAATTCCAAGGCCATGTCGGTACTGTTTCTTAACACAACCTCCACCTACCCTTGACTGAACAGGTAGAGCCCTCCAGAGCACAGCAGAGGCCCTGTGTGCTCTATATGGCTGGGAAAACAGAGTTCATGAGCCCTAGAAGAACACGTCACACCTGGCAAGTTCTGTATCAACACACCTCAGGAGGAAGAGAAGCATCGGCCCAGCCTGCCTGTGGGAGAGGAGCCTCTGCTGCCCTTATAAGGATCACCTTGCTCTGAATCACCCCGGAGAAGCCTTGGAGACTCTGAACCCGCTCAGGGAGCTAGTGTCTCTCCCCAGCAATGGAGAGGTGGTCGCTAAGTAAAGCGCCATAAGCAATTCCCCTCATAAATCTCCCTTTGATCGTCCTGCTGTGGGGAGAGCAGCTGTCACGTGGGGAGAGCAGCTGAGCAGGCCAGAGACAATAAAAGACACAGAATGCAGCGCTGCTTTCTCAGTAACTGTCAGCACTGACTGGGGCCTGGGTATCAAATACAGCTTTCTCCCGCAAGTGATGGAAAAATAATGGGACTTTATTTTTTATCCCTTAGCCCCACTGAGGATGACAGAGCGCTCTACAAGCATGCCCAGGGACAAGCATGGCACAGTGCCACAGAGGGGTACGGTGATCTGATCACAGATCACATTCTTCAACTTATTGACGAAGAGATCACAGTAGAGTCTCAAGGAGATGCCTGGTGGGGCACCAACATCTCTTGCTCTGCTCCAGGGCCAAGCCCCCAGGGCACACTAGGACAGAAGAAGGTGCCTTCCCCTACCTGACGTTAGTTCCTTCAATCTCCAGCACCAGTGACTGAATGTCATTGTCGGTGATTCGCTTGATGTGGCCATTGCGCACCTGGAAGAAAAGTGGGCAGACAGCATTACTCAAGAGGGAAATAAGAGGCGCCCACAGCTCCATTGAGAGGGGGGAAAAAGATCCCAGGAGGACCCGTCTACGTGCACATGGCTCCTGTTGTCCTGGGCATCACTGTTTCCAAGACTTCGATCACCGCCCTAGGTGCCAGGACTCCAAGCAAGAGCCTACAGCCCAGCGTGCTGCACAGACACCAAGCGCAGGACTTCAATCTATTAAAATATCCTACAGTGAACACAAGAGAGTCAAGCCTCATGTTAGAGGCCCAAGTAAACAAATATAAAAGTGTTGGAGCAAGATCAAACTAGAGCGGGATAAGGGGTAAAAGCAAGCATAAGCAATACAGGGGGGCGAAGGGAGCCAGCGGCCAGGCGCCGGTCACCAAGGGTCCTGCTCTCTCTGCTGGGCATGGCTGACCACCTCCATGGAAGAGCAGGGCCAGGTGAGAGCTTGGTTAGAATTCTTCCTAACTGCGGTGCATGCAGGCGCAGAGCCATCGTCCGCTCTGCTGAGGGACACAGGGATTTGGCTGCTTGGACACAGCCAGCTCCCCACAGAGCTCAGGGAGGCCAGGGCTGGAACCAGGAGCCAACACAAATTCATTTTTCTCCACAAGCAACATGGCTGAATCCCAAGGTCTGAGGGTTTATTTTTTTAATGAAGCAGCTCACTTCCCATCAAGTTTATCTCCATTTAAAAGGCACTTTTGCTAATTAAGCCCTCTCCTCTTCCCCAGTGCTAGATCAGGGAATTGTAATGCTCCTTCCGGCTTCATGAATTAATTTCTTCAGCACCTATCACTGCTGCCAATATATAGGATACATTAAGCTTCTAATGGGATGGACCAGTCATGAGTTACAAAACGATTTACAGGTTTAGTAATTCATCTTCAAAGTTAATTTCTTCCAAGGGTGATGTTGCACACATTTGCTGGAAGAGGCATAAGCCCTGTGAGCAGCCCATCCCCCTTCCCACTGAGCACTTTGGAGAAACCTCAGCCTGAATCACCCAGAGGGCATTGATACGCACAAGAGTGCAGCTCGCCCTGCTAGGCTGCCCTTAACTCTGCTTCAAGCCCATACAGAAACTTCCAGAAAACATTAATCTCAGGGAGAGGATCCTTACAGGATAACTGTATCTCTCCTTTGCATCAAGTGCGACTCCCATGGATTTATAGGTCTGTTCAGGAGAAGACAACTGCACAAGGTCTGGACGAGTCGCTTTGTTGCTCCCCACCTCCCCAGCCCAGCAGAAGCCCCATGCGCCTTTTGTATTTGAAGAGGTGAATGGCATATGGGAAATTCAATCCTGGAAGCCACATGGATACAGCATGTGGACTTAACACCAGGAAATAACTCTGCCTAAGCAGTGACAGGAGCGCACAAAGCCTGCCTCCACACCATATAAGACAGCTTTCACTAAGGGCAGCTCCACAGATGGGAGCAGGTTCAGGTTTGGGCTTCTCTGGAGAGGACAGTAACAGAGAAAACAGCTAAGCGTACTTTATACCAATTAGTCAGCACCGTTTCCATCTGCAGCCAGGTCCCCTTCCTTAGCCTGTGAACACTTTCCTTCCCCAGATTACAGGGACAATGAAAGCAATTCCTCCTCAGCATTGCCAGAGACAGGATGACAGATGGCAGAAGAGAGAAGAGATAGGTACAAAACAGGGCTGGACTGTGGCAGGGCCCTTCCTCCCAGTCCTACCCAGCTTGGCGTAAGCTTTTGCGAGCTGCACTACCCCCCAGCCGCGGGGAGAGGGTGGCCAGGTCGTGCAGGCACCTCTCCGCACAAAGGCAGCCTGCCTGCATGTGCCTGCAGCCAGACACCCGTGTGTTCAGAGCATGGCCTCCAGCACCAGCTGGATCAGGAGTCCAAGCAGCCTCGCTGTTTTGGTAAGATAAGGCTGAAGAGCATCAGAAGCGCTCGCTGCCAACTGGGGCTCAAAGCGCTGCCCTCTGGAACTTGATAGTGCCAAGCGGCCCGGCTCGGCCCCTCAGCTCGCTCCAGGGCCCAGCTCTCTGCCAGAGGCTGAGCTCGCCTCCTGCCTGCCCCAGGGACCACCTCCCTGTCAGGGGACACGTTTTGGCCACAGCCAGAGGAGCACTTCTCCTCCCCCGCCAGCTCTGGGGGTCCCTTCCCAATGGGCTCACACAGACCAAGAGGTGACCTGCAGCTCCATCGGACGCAGCCACCCACTCCCTGCTGTGTTAAGTAACTGGGGTAATTTGCTGATTCTAAATTGTAATAAATAAATGCATAAGGAATTTGTTCCCAAACCGGCAGAAAAGAGGGGGAAGGTCCCCCTGACACCTTAA
>BOSO01004632.1:0-39785 GCA_018403395.1 Gorsachius goisagi | reverse complement strand
CCCCCCCCCCCCCCCCCCCCCCCCCCCCGCGGGCTGTTTCCGCGCCCCGCGGAGCCTCCGCGCCCTCCGCTGGCCGGGCCGGCAGCGCTGCCCAACGGCATCCTTCCCGCCAACCCCCCCCCAAATCCCTGCCCCCCCCCCCCCAAATTTCGCCCCCCCGAGGGCAAACCCCCCGCTCTGCAGGGGGGGGAAGGTGCTTGCGAAGGCGGCAGCCCGGCTGCAGCGCTGCTCCTTCCCTTCCCTTCCCGATGCGAGGAACACGAAGAGATGTGAGGTTCGGTCACAGGGGAGAGCTCTCGCTCCGCGCACCGCGCCCCGCGCCCCGCGCCCGCCGCCTCCGCTCCGCTCCGCGCCCGCCGGGACGGCGCGGCCGGCACCGCGCTCTGCAGCTCCTCATCCCCGCCCGTCCTGCCCACGGCTCCAGCGGGGAGTGACAGCCCCTGGCCCACTCCCTCGCAGGGATCTATGGCCTCTTCTTTTTTTTTTTTTTCCCCTATTTTTTTCCCCCTTTTTTTTTTTTCCTTCCTCCCCCCCCCCGCCCTTTTCCCGGCCCAGGGGTGGAGGGGCTGCGGAAGTTTTCTATCCCGTTGCGAAAACGCAATGGTTGCGGATAACACCGCAAACCCCTCCTGAGCTCGCCCTGCTTCGCCCACAACCACAGGGACCTGCTTTTCCCCCAAAGTGGCCACAGGCATTTCCAAAGGACAGTGATTCGCCACCTGCAAGGACGTGGTGTGCTCAGCAGCTCTGCTTTGCTGTAGTTGCAATACAGAAAATACATTTTTTTTTTCATAATTATTTCAGTAAAATGTTTATGACCATAGATTATTTTGGCTTTCCCCCCCCTCTTTAGCTGGAGGGGAAACACATTCCATTAGAGCCATTCCAAAGGTGCTCAAAAGAAGGCAAGAGGTTGTCTAATACCCAAATACTATATAAACCTGACGATCACGATTTATTTCAAACAAAAAGATTCATTTCCACTTTTAATTAGTCACACTAAAAGTTTCACAGTCGCCTCTCTTCCTACTAAAATAAAACAAAAAGTTAATTAGGGTAAACTAAACTAAGTTATTGGAAGCTACCAGTGTAAGGTCACTTAAAATAGTCCACGGTTATTTATAACGTCGAAATAAAATTTTCCACTGAACGCCCTAACAAAGTTTCAGGTATCTGGCACAGCTGATTTTCAGTCTCCGTGCAAAAATATCTCTCTGCTGAACATTTACACATTTAACAGGAACTTACTACAGCCTGGAACAGATCACAGCTCGGAGCAGTAGAATTTTATTTAAATGGTTATGGACAAATTAATAAAAGTACCAGTAATGTTTATGGACCTGCATAAAAGCTGGACGGGATTTTTCAGAAATAGTAATTTATGTTATGATATATATAATCTGGAACGTTGGCTTGGATTCGGCTGAAACGGAGAGCAACCCTGCTGCTCGGCTTTCCTCGGGTTTTATTTCAGAACTTCTCGGAATTTTAGCACTGGTTGCAAAATGGGTCATATTTTAAGATGTTAGAGAATTGTAGGAGGTTAGGGAAAAAATGTGCTTGCACGGCAAATTATGTCTCAACAAACACCTTCAGGTCCACTTTATAAAATAAGATTTTCATTAGTCCGGCTACGTTTGCTGCAATTTCGATTGCCTTTTAGCTTTTTTACTTGAAACTCTGCTGTGAATACAGCCATAATTAGATTGCTTTGGGACAAAAAGGTAACGTTTTAAGGAGCACTGGGTTTGTTTACTGTTACATTTATAAAACACGGGCCCAGCGTGCTCCTGTTGTGAGCATCCTATGCTCAAGGTGAAAAATAATTGTCAAATTTGAAAGATTCTAACCTGGATGATAGTCCCTAAAATAAACAGTTTCAGTGCCAGTTTGTTGGGCTGGAATGTGCTGTAAGTACAGTGAATGCAGAATTTATTTTGAGCTTCTCTCTATATGTAAATAGCCTTTGTGAATCGGGAATAAATGAATGGGTTTGCTGGGTTTGTTATTGTATTGGGTATTTTTAGCGACTACAGCCGTGTCAGCAATTATTACTATAGTTAAGGACTTGCCAATATTCTCTTTCCAAAACCTACCTTCCCAAAGTTTTTTATTCGCTCGTGAAAATGTGCATCGAGCCAAGGTTTGTGAACTTCAGTAAGCTCAGTGCTAGAGAAGGTTTTGCCCAAATTTCCATTCATTTCAGTAGGGGCAAGATAAGCTCCAGCGTCTCTTGGCAGCGCTTTACTTTCGCTTTGGTGGTAAATTGACTGTTTGCCCAGCTATTTTTTGCTTTTTTCTTAAGTATGACAAATAGTAACTCTAGATTTGCAGGTTATTTGGTCTGTTAAGTAGGCATGTGGTAATGAGTTCTGTAACTCCAGCATTCATAGTCCGGCTATGGACTGGTATGGTTTGTTTAACTACTGCGTCCCTGCCCCACTGATTTATGGCCCAGATAAAAGAAGATTCTTTGTGTCCCAAAATGAGTTGCAAGCATTTAATATTTCAGCACCATGCACTGGGTTTTAGCGTTTATATAGTCCCCGATACAAAGATAAGCGTAAAAGTTTGAAAGACAGGCTAGAAAATGATTATATAAAAAGGCAATCTTGAGAATATTACTTTTTCCCCCCAGTATTTTCAGTAGAAAGCGAGGACCGGGAGCTGAGACTCTTGCGTTCTGTCTCAGGATTTGATGCTGACTTGCTCTGTGACCTTGGACAAACCTGTGAGCAAGTTTTCCTTCAGCATAAAATGGGTTGCTAACTATTACCGTATACCTTGTGAGATATAAAAATATGCGTTAAAGTCTCAGAAGTCCAAAGATGAGCAGGGTTCTGTATCGGTAAAGCATACCAGTAATACCAGGAGCAAAATTTTAAAAGCTGGTAAGAAACCTGCTGTGTCACGACTGAAAAATTGTCGGCTTTGCCACGGTACGCAGTGAAACGCACGTTATTCAAACAGCAAAGTAAATAGTTCCTGCTTCTGATTTTTTTTTTTCCTAAACCATTTATTTTCTGCTTCTCTAATAAGGATGGACTGAAGCCTAGGTCTCAGTCCTACCGTAGGGTTCTCCCGTTTCCCTCCCTGTCTGCACCCTCTTATGCCCCGTTGGAACTGCGTGTAATTTCAATGAGGTTTAAAGCAGCAAATGCAATCATTGCGAAGGAAAAACCCGTGGGCCTCCTTGTCATCTTACAACAGCGTTTGAAAGTATGGCCTGTGTTTTCTGGCAGTAAAATCCTGAATGGGTAGAACGATTAGAAAAATGTTTGGCCTTTTTGAAGTAAATTATATTCTTTTTTTTGTTGTTCTTGTTGCTTGCAAATATGCAAAATAAAGTGTAGAAAGTTGTTAGGGTCCCCATAGTTAGGAGCAAACTGTTTTTTCATGGCAAGATTGACTTTGTCCCTTTCCATTAATACTCTTCCCAACTTCTGCATAATTAATTTCAGATTGAGGAAAAAGTAATTTTTATTTTCCTTGAATATTTCGGATAAAATCAGCACGTTGTTTCAGAGGTATAAAGGCTAAAATACAAGAGCTTAAATTTTCTTTTTTTCCCCCCCCCCCTTCTTCCAGCATATATAAAACCAGCATGAGACAGAAACTTCACGGTTATTTTTTCTGTTGACCTCAATGAAAACTGGTTCCCTTGCCTAACTATGGGGAAAGTGGGTGGTAGAACTGTTTGTAATTAAAAAGGGTTTATACATTTGGAACCTTGCAGAGCCCCTAAATTTTGCATGCTGGTTTTTAAGAGACTAATGAAGTGCACTCTGGTCAGATACAAGCTCCATAAAGCTCACACGGAAGATGCAACAAGATGTAAGTCAGTCTCGAGTGGGAGAGGTGGTTTTTAATGCTCCCGACCACAGGCACACCACCAGATTCTTGTGTTTACTGTCTCAGTGTTGCAATGGTGAGGATTCCCATTGTAAATCCATTCTCAATAGCATGAATGGTAGGAATAATTCTTAAGCAGATTCTTTGTTAATAACGCAAATCTTGAAGCTGGAGCAATTGAAAACCACCAAGTAGTGGTAGACTTGTTCTAGAGAGGATGAAAACTTGCAACATTGAAAGAGGCGGTGCGGTCTACAGGAGTGTAATAGAAGAGGAAAGCGTATGGTAGTGGCAGACGTAGAGTAAACATAATGGCCATAGCAAACCAACTCTTTGAGGAACTAGAAAAATTAAGTCTATTTTTGTCCTTTCTTTCCTGAAAATTCACCCAAATGATGAACTAAGCATAGTCAGGCCAGACCAGAGGATCAGGAGCATAATCATATTTACAGCATGACATAATGTAACCCTGAAAATGCTGAGCATCCTGGGCAGATTTTAGCATAATATGTGTGTCCTCCAAATCAGGTGTGGTCTTAACACCTTGCATGTGTGGAGCGGAACACAGGATCAATCCCTTAGTCAATGGTTGTGGAATTGGCAGCCAAGTCACAGGAGACAACAACATCAGTCCAGAAACAAGCCGTAAGAGCAGACGACAAAACATCAGACATCACAGGAATGATTCTCTCTAGTAATAAAAGACAAATATCTGGCAGAAAAAATATTATAGGTGAAGCTGCCAGCAGTATCTGCAGTTAAGCTTGTCTACCACTTTCCAGTATAAGACCTTGTTTTCACTCACATAACGTTGCCAATTTTTAACTGTTCAGGATGAGCTTTTCAATCCTGAGTCTGCCTCACGCTGAATTTTTTGGAAACTTCCAGCAGAAATACTTCTGCTGCTTCTAAGATCGGCATTAAGAGAAAACACATTGTTTCACAACATTTAAAATTTCTTAGAATCATCCTAATATCTATTTCAGAGCCCGGATGGGAAATTTTACTGAGAAGGAGAAGAATAAGGAGGAAAAATCAGGTCTAAGTTCCTTTTGTTGCCCTTGACCAAAAGGATCCACCCGAACTTGGCCAAGTTAGAAGTTGCTGAAAATTGTTGAGGTTTTTCTTGCGCGTGCTCAGTACAGATGGAGTAGTTGGCAGCTAAATTTTGCAAAGCCTCCGTAGCAGCACTGGGCTTGCTAGACTGGAGTGGATCTGTAGTCAGCCTAGTCTGACAGTAGGCTGCACTAGATGTTTTAGAGGAAAGGATAAGAAAGCCTAGAGTCAGCAGATAGATACGGGATCTATTCCTCCTTTAAGGTCTCATCCTACTTAATAGTAGCTTATAAAATATGATCAGAATGACTGTCAGCAGTTCGGTTTTAAATTGTGTCTTTTAGAAGTCTATAATTCAACCATAAAAATTCCTTCCAGGCTGAAATCTGGCTTATACTCTCAGTTCAGAAGTCAAAATTCTCTACAGATTTTTTCAAATAGTCTTGTTTTGGAGGGATAGAAAAGAAAAAAAAGTCATGCACAAATTCTGGACATTTCTTTCCTAACACACTTCATAATTCAGTTATGATAAGTATGATAAGTTTTAAACTATTTGTTTCTAATGTTGGTCAGGCCCTAGAAGGAATGCAAGTCATTAAAATCTTCACCATTAACGCTAGACATACAAATGTGAATAGGATTCTCTGACCTCAGGATATTAGGAGTATTATGATATTAGGAACTTATGTGATGTGTTACTGAAACCTGTTATTCTAGTTTATCTTATAAATATTTAGATAATTTATTAAATGCATACATAGTGAAAAGCAAGGGAGAAATCCTTCTGTCCTAGCATGGCAAAACTCATCGTGAAGTCAGTCACTCAAATGTTTTTCTAATTTAAGCATAAGAAGAAAGATATAACCTGGAAGTATCCAGGAGGAACAAGTAAGAGGTCCTCAGAGGGAGCAAAGCAGATGCAAAACTTTCTTGGAAGACCACGGCAGCTCTCATTACTACCAAGCTTCCCTTTGTAGTAGAGGAGATAGAGCAGCTCTTCCCATCCTTGGAATGCTTTCAAACACACTGTGCTTGGCACCCTGAGGTTAGCGTGATTTTTGAGCAGATAAAAGCCCGCTACATGAAAAGGCAGATCCCACCCTTTTTTTTCCCCCTTGGTAAGAAAAGCCTTATTCTGTCTGCAGTTCCACCGATTTCAATGGGAGCCTTCACGGAATAAGGTGCTGCTTCACGTAAGAGAAGCAGAGGCAAGTCTTTGGGTAACTTGCTACTTTGGGTTGCTCTCCTTATGCTTTCACATTTCCATCTCTAAATGCCCGCCTTGCTGAAGAACATGGAAAGTCTTTCAGCTCTTTGTTTCCACTCCACTTTAAAGAGCTAGAATATTTCATATTTTTAGGCACAAGAAGACCGTCTTCCACTGTTTTCGACAATTGGAGAACATGGACTGAGGGAATCAGAGGAAAGCTCTATTTACTAAACACCACATGTAGATTACCACTGATAGTTTTTCTAAGGAAATTTATGACCTGTGTGGAGTAAATAAACTCCCTTTTTGGTAAAGAATCTGCAAGCCAATCATTCATGCTTGCTTAGAGACGTTACTGTTCGTGTTGCTTTTATGTGGAAGGCTACAGTAAAGGGTGATGTTATGTCTAAAATAGACAGTCGGCAGCTCCGGGAAAAAAAAAAAAAGCCATTTCTGACATTAGTTATCATGAGATTCTTGCTAGATTATGCCACATTCACTCTTATTCAGGAAAGAAAAGATAATCATAGGACAATTATAATTCTTGTAACTAATATGTTATTTTCATGCACGCACTTGCATGCCTAGCTAGATTTACTGGCAAGTTATGACGTTTTACACATCTGAAATAAACAGAGAGCTCTCAGTATGTCCAAAATGTTTATTAAGTCTGCAAGCTGTTTGCTCTGTATCTCAGAGTAAATGAGAATGGGACAGGCAATTTTCTTCTCCTTGCTGCCCATCCTGTACTCCTATCACTTCGCTCCTTCCCTGCTCCCCTTCCTCTCCCCATTTTATGCTCTGGGTGCAATAGAGACATAACTCTTTAAGGCAATCATGAAAATTAAGTGAGAAGAAGGAACTTTATTAAGTGTCTGCATATCACATTTTCAGAACTATTAGTGGTTTTCATGTACAAGTAACTCAGCGGCTTTCAGCGGTACCCCTCGATTTACACGAGTGTGAGAGGAGAACTGGGCTGTTATTTATGAAGTTCTTTAAACTATCATATGTGAAATTATCAGTACAACCTTTAGTAAATACTTTTCTACCTATGAAAGCATTCTGAATTTAAAACAAGTGCCTTTCTGAGTGATAATCCCATGTCCTTAACTCACCCCATTGTACTTCAGCACATATGCCACGTAATGGCACTGGGGCTTTGTCTTCTCTAGAAAAAATGATCTGGTTTTGATGAGGGGTGTCAAAAAGAGTTTTGCACCCTCAGATCCACTCAAGTAGTAGTAGGAATGGTTGCCTCTCTACTGTGGACAAGGTCAAGTAAGTTCATCGCTCACCATAGCAAATCATGCCTGTCAAGGGCTCACGGGACAACTTGCCTGCATAGGAGTTGGCTTGGTATGTGTAGAAGAATTCATTACAATAGGTGTTGAACTCGACTGACTTTGTCCACACTGGAAGAGCAGGTGTTTTCAACACTATTCCAAGATGGGCAGAGAGCGGGTAGGCATTTTGACAATGGTTGTCAAAAACACGTCATTTGTCTGGGGTAGGTGCATACCTACTGAAATATCGATGCTATAAAAGGCCCAATTCAGTAAACCTGGGATAGCGCAAAGTCTGCGGCGTCTGCATGGTTGCTTATCCTCTACATAAATATGGCATGCAAGGCCACAAGCCAATCGTGGAAACTGGATGGTTTTTAATATGCAGTCTAATTTAAAGAAAAGTTGACTTTGCTAGAACAGTTAGTGGAAGAAAATACTCATAAGCAGGTGATCAATACTCTCATCACATGAAGCTGCATAACGCTGAATCTTGCAGCCTCTTGATATGCTATGTGCTCTTCTGTGCTCTTACGTGAACAAGTGTAAGAAACTACTTTGCCAAATCAGACTGGACCTCTACTAGTATCTCTACTTCTTAGATGTTCGTTAATAATCGACCAAGTCCATGGAAGCATCATGAAAGAATTGTATTGTAATAGAACTTTTGTTTTCCTATGGTATTTATTTTTGCAGTTGCGCAGAGTAAGTTAGTATATGAGGAAGGAAGCTGAAGCAAAAGTTATTTTCAAATGATGCTATTTTGTACAGAAGAACTTCTAGTTGACCTTTGCAATGAATGCCATAAAATATTATTTTGGCCACAAATGGAACAATATTTTTAGAAGGATTAATGTTGAATCTGTCTGTCTGTCTGTCTGTGCAGGATTTTAAAAAGACTGACAGAAGCTAGCAGCTCAGTCTCACTTAAAACTGCATCTGTAAAACTTTAAAACTCACAAGATCTTTCTCTACTGTGCTGGATGCCATTAGCATTAGCATATTACCACAGAAAAAGAATCTGAAGTAGACAGTGAACTTCATAAGAAATCTTCCAAAAGCCTTCCATCCCTCAAAAACTTTAATCCCCAGCAACAACCTGACTTTCACAAACCCCACTAAAATATATGAACTGTTCGGTACGCTCACAGAGTTGATAAGTCAGGGTATTTTTTTGATAATGAGAAATTCCAGAGCTATATTAGATGGGAGAAAGTAATTTTTGAGGAGTTTTGAAACCCCACAGAAATTTCAGCGTGGTCAATCACTCCACTTATACTCAGGGGATTTTTTTTTTTCTTTAGCATTGTCTCTTTTTTTTTTTTTTTGGCATTGGTACAGGTTTCTATCAGACTGCGTGTCCTAGGACATTCACACAAGATTGCACAAGTACCATGCAGTCATTCTTTGTGTTTCCTGGTCCTGGACGTTAGGTGAATGTACAAAGAAGATGGGCACTCAAGAATTTAGATAATTTCCAAATACGTTGTAACAGAGGGATAAAAAAAGATAGCAAGAATAGGGAAAGGATGTCTCCAGATTCAAGACTTCTGTATTGGCCCTCTGTAGCAATTCCCAGTAAAAATGCTTTAGCTGATCCCAGCTGTAATATTGGTTCATTGGAAGAGGTGACTGGATATGTCCCTTGGCTGATCTGAACACAACTTAATTTGTTCATCATTTCAAAAAGTTATCTAATTCATTAGTCTAAGGGTATTTGAAAATGCTTCTGTATTTTCCTTCATGATGCTAAGTCGGAACTGGCAGAATGGAAATTGAAGAGAAGTAGCAAAGAAATAAAAAAGTATCCTACTCTGTTTCCTAGCTACAGAAATGATCAAAGCTGCCAGCAGAGCACCTTATACAAAAGGAAGACTGTCTACAGAAGAGGTAAGAATATTCTCGGGAGCTCTGCTGCAGGCAGTGCTTCTTATCCAAAAGAAAGACAGAAACGTGTAATTTTGCCCTTCCTTTAAAACTAGGTCTTAGCGCTTTCCTGTGTATTACAGATCACACGTTATTTTACACTGGAAGCTTAGTGCTAAAATCTAAAACATAAGGGCCAAGTTCTGCTCTTAGATACACACGCACAACTCCAATGAACTCAAAGAGAGCTGTGTTCCTATGTTTAGCAATGGAATTTGGCCCCAAATATTTAAACATTTATTCAGAGAAAAAAAAAAAGCTGCTGTGATACATTTGTATCTCATATCTAATGTACACAGATTACCACCACTGGGAACCCACATTAAGGGATAAAAAGTTTTGGGGAACCATAAACTCAGCATTCTACCTGCTCTGCACGGTCAAATAACATGAATTTGTTTCAGGACATTGAGGAAATTAAATCCTTAGCAACCTGTGGCTGATGTTATTCATTCTACAGTCCAGGAGTAATTTGATGCAAATTCCTGGCACTATTCCTATATTTCAAGAAATTACTGTTTTGAATGGACTGATTCTGGAAACTTTCATTATATTAATACGCAACCCAAAAAGAAGCAATGTTCTCTGCTTCTATTCCTCTGCAAAGGAAAGCTCAGTGTACTGATTAATTCACCCTTATCTTTCAAAGGCTTATGACAGGACTCCATAATAACATAAACATGTCACTTGGAAATGGTTAACCCGAGGATCCCACCTGCTCTCCATGACAAAACGACCCCAGATGTATTTTTGTTAAGGATACAAAGGATTCGGAAACCTGCAAATTTTCTGCAAGCAACATAATACTCCAATTTGTGTATCTAATATAAGTAAACAATAACTATATATACAAGTTATTTCCCTTGGATAAATGACAGCTTGGGGGAGAGCTGCGTTCCAGGGTCAGACACCTACATTTAGTTATCTACAATGCAAAGGTTTACATTTAAGCTAGCTGTTTAAGCTGCCATTACAGTCAATAGTGATCTAAGGCTCAATTTGCTTGCCTAAAATTAAGTGTCTAGTGCCATTACAGATGCCTTGGGCTACCTAAGAAATCACCGTGGGGGTGGCACACCTGAGTCAGGACCCACGTGAGGCCCTTTACTCTTTGGAAAGGCAGACGGAGGCCAGACAACATAGCTCAGAGTACTTGACACAGATAATTACACTCAGCCCTAGTAAATGCAGTCAGGGGCTTCTAGAGAGCAAGTCCAATGACCAAACACAGGTCTCGACTTTTAGATGAACTGCATTGGTCTCTTGCCTGCACTGATCACATTGACTGGGTTTCCATTGACTATAATGGGGACCTAAACACAGCCCACCTGTAGACACCTAATTTTAGGTGACTGCACCTGAAATTGAAACCTACTCCCAATACCATAGATGCCAGAATATATCCTGTTATTAGGGGAATCACTGTGCTTTTGGTTCAGCCAGGGTTGAGCTATTTTGGTCGTGCATTTTGTGCGGTACAGTGATTTCAGTTGAACAGTGGCAGGCAGGAGGGCAAGAGTAATGGGCAGGTGTGATTACATGGGTGATGAATCTCTCCTGATGTTTTGCTTCAGTGAGCTGCTTGAGATTCTTGGACAATGTTTAGCTAAAGCTGCTACCTCCTCCCTAGCTGGAGGAGTCTCTGGCTACTGGTGTTGGCTCTTTCCCTTGCTTGGGAGAATTGGAGCTTTGCCTCCTCTTTACTGCTCTCTTTCTTAGGTGACCAGGACATCTAACCTACTGCTAGGGTGCTCTTTTCAGAGCTGCATGTTTTTTGGGCACAGTCAGCTTGGTAAGAATGACTCTGCAGCAAGACTTAATTTCTGTTGTTAGAGCCTTTTGGCTGGAGCTTTCTCATCAGAGAGGCCACTCTTGACCGTCTCTGGCTGTAAAGGAGCGATGCAGGATGTTGCCAAAATGCTGTGACCATCGTAGGGAGTAGGTAGGAAAAAAAGCATGTGCAGATTTGTAAGTTCATTAATAACCATGGCCAGCTGGGCCTTCTATCCAGGTCTGGCATCAGTGCTAACAAGGTAAGTTAAGAATCATCCAGGACCAACAAATTCTTTGCTGGTAGAAATCATGATTTTGGTTTGCTCTGGTGGTTATCTTGGTTAAGATCAAACCTCAAGCATTACTTCAGATAATATATACAATTATTAGCATAAGTTTCCTTGATTATGTGTGGAAACTCCCAACCTCATTTGTGGAAGCCATGGTTTTGAATAGCGTACAATAAACAAGACTTATTTAAGCTATAGTCTCAGTGAGGGAAGTTGATTGGAGAGGCTGAAAGAATACGTGGTGGGAAAAGGACCCCTCTAAGTAGTTTTTTGTAAACTGAATTGACTCAGATCAGTCAGGATGAAAGCTCTGCTTCTATCGTGTCTTCTATGTCATTTGTATGGTGCTTACTTAAGGGTGTGCCTATGGTGTTGGCTTCCGAGAGGAGTGTTAATACACGTGCAAAATGTCTATTACAGATTGAAGCTCTTGGTCACAACTGGATTACACAACACACATGTCTGTCTCAAGATCACGATGCTACCTAATTCTGTTTCTCTAGGTCTTTAATTTCCAGGCATTGGAATTGCCTTAAATCCATTTTGGCACAGCATACATCATTATTTTCATATTGTGCTAGTCTACCCTCCTGCTTTCATCCCTATGAGCCAGGAGTGAATAAGAGTTGGCAACTTTATACTCAACTATTATATTGCAGAGTACACTTTAATCAGCACCCTAATAAATAGCACGCCCAATTAATTGGGACATTTGCCAGCAAACCAATTCACTTCCCTGCACTTCAGTGGCTGTAAATGATGGATAAATAGCACGCTTGCTGTTGTCTGCCAGCGTATTAGTTGTAATTAACAGGTATGATTTGGTGTTCGCTGGCATGTGTTTCCTCAGTAGCGCTCTGCTCATTTTTGAGTAGGCTCCCTGTTCCAGAGCAGTTGCTAAAAATAAATAAAGGACAGATTTCCCTTTCCGTGTTTGCTTAAATCTCTGTAGTGCTTTTGTATTAAAGAAATAATTAGTGTAATCTATGTATTTCTATGTATTGTATTCCTATATATTTTTGACAATAAAGGAGATAATTTAATCAGCATGTTTCTGTTTTAATTAGTATAGCCAACAGGACTTTGCCATAGCATGGAATAATTTATAATAAAGGGAGGGATTTCCGCTGCAGCTTTCTAATGCTACCTTTTTTACCAGGGGTTGTGTGGTGGTTTGCTTTCAAGTGGTATTTCCTTGAGGGAGATCCACAGAAGTACGATCTATTTTCTGAAACTGGTATATGCTTTGATTTACTGTAGGCACGTGACACTTTCTCTTATTTGGACACCCTTTGCCAAAGAATTAAATAAAACTGAACACAGCAAACCTTTCTAATCCCTGCATTCCTCACAGATTGCTTTAATGGAGACTGAAAAAAATTATTGGAACTAAATGAATACGAAAAGGGAAATGGTACAGGGGCAATTCTCAACAAGGGATCTTAAAAACCAGGATGGCTATGGATCAGCAAAAGGTAGAAACATCCGTGTAATTAAAGGAGAACATCAATTGTGGGTTATCTGAAAAGAATTGTCCATGTTGGCATTTGCTTTGACTTGTTGGCAGGAGGAAAAGAAACCACCCTATACCACTGCATACGGTTCCTTATTAGTTGTGGCTTCTGCAGAGGCTCCGTCTCTTCTTTGGAGCATGGAGGATTTCTTTCATTACATAATCTGGATACTTTCATTATTTTTTTTTTTTTAATAGATTATTTTTTTTTTCTCTTGTGTGTGCAAATTCTCTTTGCACCAATGTTTCTATACTGAGGTTATTATGCCAAAGGAATGCAAGCGTCTAGAGCAACAATGGTTCATTTTCCTTTAATGACTTTGTCGACAGGATGGAGACATTTTTGTGGTGTGATGAATTCACTCGGTCTCCCGTTGTGTTTTCTCCACATGCTTTGGAAAGTCTCTCTCTCTCTTTCTCTGAGAATTGTGGCCATCCACTCCAGCAAGAGCTTCATTACTTTATATTCATTGTATTTAAATGACACCCCAGTGGTACTGACCTCCTGGGATGATTGATGTAAATTATATGCTATGTAGGGGAAAATAAAATCTTTTTCTGACTTTTTATGTTCTGCAGAGAAATAAAAAGTGAAAACAAATGACAGAGAAAATCAGGCCTATTCAAAGCGAAACTTTGTAAGCATTATGGTTTGAGCAGACTCCAGTTTGTAAAAGTGCTGAGACAGTTTGTAATGACCTTACAATCTGAAAGGTGACCTGAAAAGGGAAAATAATTTTGTATGTGCCCTTTTTTGGTTCTGTATAATGCATAACAAAAACTTGGTCCTTTTTTTTTTTCCTGTCTGTGAAGAATAGTAACACTTCAGGCTCGAGTAGGGAGCAGCCACGGCGCTTCTACCGACAGTTACACACACTACTAAGAAGGGACGTTGTGCTCCTGTCCTCTTTCCTCCTGTCTTCTAGTAAATTGTTTTTGTACAGATTTAAGATTCTGTAGCCAGTAAGTATCTGTCTTACTCAATTACTCTGCCAGGAGTTATCACCTATAGAAGGGGCAACAGAGGGAATGTTCTTTCATCAGCCCAGCTCCTCGTCGGGCACTAACTTCAATCGCTTCTGAACCGGCAACCTCTCACTGCGGGCAAAAGGGTTTTGTACAGCAACAAAATTTGTCAGGAAGTTGTTCTCTCAGTGCTTTTTCAGGCACCTCACCAAGTCACACTGCCTCTAATCAAGCTCCTGGAAATTATGTAATTCACATTCGACACGCTCAACCATGTTATCCCAGTAATTCCCTTATTAAAAATACCACATGGAATTGGCATAGTAATTTCTCTATTTTCTATGTTTTCCTATTAGTCTGTCCTACCAATTCTGATATATGTAAAGATATGCATGGTACACATCATAGAAATGTCAGCAGTATGCTGCCTTGCAGTCCTCAGTTTAATGTACAGTTTTGGAAAATCATGGCATTTGGCTAAAAACTTGAGTCGCCTCAAGGAAGACTGCAGTACCTTCCATAATTTGACAGAAGGCTTTGATTCTCCTTTTGGCCAGGAAAATGCTCATCAATAACCCTGCTTTGGCTGGCATTGCCCGCGTGTTTTAAAACGATTAATAGGAAGGAACAGATCAGGCCATCCTCCTCACAGCAATAACCAGACTTCGCCGTGTGTGCAAGAAGCGGCAGCGCGAAGCCCCTTTTTCTCTAGGAGGTTATCTCAGCCGCTTGGTGTTTTCCCCTGGTGCTGTCAGTGCTTGGGCCGGTATCAGCTTTATTTTCATAAGGGTAAGCAACAGCAGAAGGGAGAGAGGCTGGCAGCACTCGGCAGCGAGCAGCAGAATCGCCTCGTCTTTCTGAAGCTGAGGTGGGAACAGGAAGGAGGCAAGGCGGAGAGGACTGATAGGGTGTTTATATGAAGTAGTAAGAAGGATGGGGAGTGAAAGGTAGCCAAAAAAAAAAAAAAAGGGTAGCAGAAGGAAGCTAAGGCAAAAAGGCAGAAAATAAGCTGGATTTCAAATACGCTGATGGCCCTTAGAGCGTTAAGAACATTGCAGTGCTGGCCAGAGCTTCCTCCTCCCTCCTTTTCTTATCCCTCAAAAAAAGAGAAGTAAAATGCTACGATGTACATAAAATTATGAAGTCTCTAAGGTGTCAGTTTCTTAGAATGAATTGTAGTAGAAATAGCACAGACACTGTTCAGTGTGCAGGCAAGAATTTGAATTAAAGATGGACTGAGAAGGGCAAAGCAAAAAGGCCGTAACTTTGGAAGTTACACACCCTGCAAACCTTCAAGAAAAGCAAGATTTTTGCATATGTGGTGAAGAAAGCATTAACAGCTACTTCATTTACCTCTCCTGGTCGCATTTATTAATTCCAGTTTATACCATGGTACAAATCAGCCAGTCTCCTAACAGACCTGCGTGGGTACTGGTAGATGAGTGGAATGACCGAACCGAACTCACAAAAACCTGCAATTAGGAGGTATTGAAGAAAGAAGAGGTTAAAAGAAGAAAGGAAAGGTAGGTTAAATGCCCCAGCTCGCCTAGTCGTGCCCTTCCCCATCAACCTGTTGAGCTGACAGGGCATGGGGAGAGGAACGCCGCCATTGCCAGGAAAACGAGGGACAACCTAGGCCCTGCTTATAGAGGGAAGGTATTTAACCACCTCGATGCATTTAACCACCCCGGTATGGTTGAAGGGGTACAACGTGCTACATTGCAGTAAGGATCCACTAGTATTTCCAAGGGCAAAAATCTACAAAGCCAGCCATTTTACGCTGTGAGGGCAAGACACTGCTGATTTCCACTCTGCAGGGTGTGCTGGTACCTGCGCTGAGGGCAGACACCTGGGCAAGCACACAGAGCTCCCTGCGACCTTATCTATCCTTAGACGGGATATAAGGAACAAATTCTTTACAATGAGGGTGGTGAAACACTGGAAGGGGTTGCCCAGAGAGGTGGTGGAGGCCCCATCCCTGGAAACATTCCAGGCCAGGTTGGACGGGGCTGTTAAAGGTGTCCCTGCTCCCTGCAGGGGGGTTGGACTGGATGACCTCTAGGGGTCCCTTCCAACCCAAACCATTCTATGATTCTATGATTCTATGATTCTATGATTCTATGACCGGGGATCCAGCCTCTGCTCCCCAGACCCTTCCCGGTTTTTAGCACTCGGGGCAGCTCTGAAGCCTCTGATCGCCACCCTCCAGCAACGCTGAGGGGGAAGGGGGATGCCCATGGCCGCCCGCGCCCTCCCCTCAGCCACCAGGCAGCACCTGCGGGAGGCGGGCCGGGGAGAGCGAGCTCGCGGCGGGCTGAGGGGAGCGGCTGCGGCGGCGGCGGCGGCAGCGGGGAGGAAGCGGCGGCGAGCCCCGCCTCGGCCCGGCTCCACCCCTCGCCCTGGGAGGCCGCGGCTGCCACACAGCAGATGGAGGCGGCGGCGCGCCGCGGCCGGTGTGTGGCGGAACCGGCCCTTCCCCGGCGCGGGCGGCGCCATTTTACACCCCCCCCACCACCCCCCGGTAGCGTGTGCGCCTCAGCGCCGGAGCCGCAGCTGCTGTGGTGGCGGCGGCGTTGGCGGGGAGGGGGCGGGCAGGCAGGCAGGAGAGATTGGGAGACCGCCGTTTTTCGTCCCGCTCGTTTCTTGCCTCCGTCCGGGCAGCGCGTGGAGGGAAGGGACGAGGTTCAGTGCCTACCCCTCGCTTTCCCCTTTCGGATAGCCGCACACGGGGTGGGGGGAACTGGGCACCACCAAGCCAGGCTGCTCCTTCCTTCCTTCCTCCCCTGCACACCTCAGCCTCCTCCTCCTCCCTCCCTCCATCCATCCGTCCCCGGGGGTGAGCCTTTGAGTGAGTCACCAGCGAGGGCACGCAATGAGACAATGTGTTGCTGTTCACTAACTTAGCCAGGCTGCTCGTTTTTTTGGGGCCTTCAGCAGTAACTAACCTGGCGGGCTCCCGGCAGCGGTACCTGTGAGGCGCTGCTCGGCGGGAGGTGGGGGGGCGAGCGGGGGGGGGGGGGTGTGGAGGGCGCTTCTGCTAACTCCATCTGCGGGCGCGGGTTTGCGTTCCGCAGGTCGCGACGGCCAAGATGCCAGCAGCGGCGGGCGAAGCGTCAGGGCGGCGGGGGCTGCCTGGCAGCAGCCTTGCGGAGGGGCTGCTCCCCGCAAAACCTGCTCTGCTATCGAAGCCGAGGTGCTGGGAAGCGGCCCTGCCTTCAGCCCAGGCGGCGGTGCTGCCTAGGACCTGGCTGCCAGCTCGCTCCCAGCTCTGCAGCCTCCGAACCCTGCGATTTTGGGGGGTGGAAGCGCTAGACCTGGGGTCCCCTCACTGCTGGGAGGGTGCAGTGAGCGCCTTTTGCCATGTTTCGCTCTCGCGTCGGTTTTCTCGTGGCCTGCGGTGGTGTTACACGCATCGCATCCTGCTCTGTTCGTTTTGTTGTCTTGCAGCTGATCTTGAAGGTGTTTCTAGAAGTGGTTTGGTTTTTGTGTTGGTTTTTTTTTTTATTTTTTATTGTCTACTTAAAATGATGTGACGGAGGCCAGGCTTTGGCCTGTGTATGCTATGTACTGTGGGGTATTGCTGATCTCTTCTTGTTGCTCTGATGCTGTGAAATGTCAGTACTTTGTAAGTTTTCTCTGGAGGAAGTGAATTTTATTTGTTTTGCACAAACAGGCGTGGTGGTTTATTAATAAGAATCCTGTAATAGTCCTTATAGAAATTATTAGTCCTTACAGAAATTACTGGTAAATGCTAACAACCTAGGAATAACAGCTAGTCAAGAAGAATACTTCTCTCTGTAGGCTTTAAGTGGTTTTGCCACCTACTAACTATATTTTTATACGTCCTATCTACAGATCAACTGCTTACAAGTTCCTAGAAATTATACAAATGAATGCTTTGCAGTCTGTGAATGCAAAGCACAATATCCATGCAAAACATTTATTACTGTGTACATGAAGGGGAGGTAAGAACCTGACATTGCTGACGACCAAGTTTGCTGTATGGTGTTAGTATTAACGCTTTATCGTGAAACATCTGATTTCCTAAGAATGAATCTGTTTCAAGGTTTGCAGTAGTGTTGGTAATACGCTTAAATTTTCTTTTGAAGTCTTTGATCTAACTCCTGTATCATTCTCTTTCTTGGTACAGGCCCTGCTTTCCCTTTGGCTTAAGGCACAGCACCCTGTGCAGTGCTAAGTGACTTGGCAGGTTGCAGTGCACCCTCCCTCTCTGCCTTTTTGCATATCTTTCTTCACTGTTGGCCAGATCCAAGCAGCATGGAAGGTAGTGGCAGTCTTTCTGTTCACTTTGGTGGACTTTGCACAAGCTCATGTTTGCGTGCTACTGATAGGCAAATTGGATTTTACTTTATTTTGGTTCCTTTTTGCCCCGTGTATTGTTGCTGTGGAGATGGGAATGCTGATGTTAAAAGTAGCATTTCCAACTGTAACAGTATTTGTGGTTTTCTGAAAGCCCCATCTCTGAGAGTCTTGCAAATGTGCAACAGTGTTAGGTTTCGCTTAGATAAATTTTTAGCTGTGATGATTCTGAAGAAAAGCTTGAGGTCTAACCAGAGTATGCTAAAAAGGCAGGAGGTAAAACTTAAAGTCATTTCTCTGAGAAGTAAACAAGAAACCTTTCTGTGCTTTACTGGCATTTTACCTGTGATTTTCAAATATATGGATTTGGAAACATTGCTTCAGGTTTAACAGGGTTCAGTAGCCTTTGGATTATTTGCTAAGCCCCTGAGTGTCATAACCGACTGAATTATTCTCATGGGCTCAATTTTGAATAACATAGAATGGAGCTGTCTGAAATTTGATTAGTCAATTAGTAACTTGTCAGCATAAGCAAGCTGTAATTTAGTAAGCTACAAGTGTTTTAAGAATTACTTACATATAATAGTCTAGAGTAACACTGAACATTGTTCACGTTGTTACTGCCATTCTGACGTGATGCCCTCAAGCAGGGAGACCAGCTAGACAGTGCCTTTCTAGATCATTATTGCAAGGGTGTTTTAAGGCATGAGGCCAAACCCAAGCAGTGTAATTATACCATAGAAACTAATTGAGTTGATGATCTTGTTGCAATTGTGAAATATTCAAATGTGTAGAAATACAAAGTATGTAAGGAAAAGGAAACCAGTTAGGCCCATGCTCTCACGGAGCCAGGCAGTAGTGGCTCAGTTACGAATTTATCTGGAGCTGATCTGAAAACTGCATGTCAAAGGTACTGAAAATGCTATTGATTAGATCTGTGATCTGTGTTTCAGGTACTTGGCATTCGTAGTGCTGCATGTAATCGTTATTAATTTGAAGTAGTTTATTACATGTCCATTTGCAAGCTAACTCAGAATAATTTTCTATTTATAAATAATCTTTGGCTTCTCTCTACCCCTGTATTTTGCATACATTTGAGGTATTACGTCTGAATACAATCAGGCATTCACAGAGTCAACTACAAAGTTTCTAGTTCTCACAGCTCCTTGAGATGTCTCAGAAGTAACAGTAATGGTAAAAACAGGCCAAGAGCTTGTATGGAAGAGGGGGGAAGCACCTTGGGTATTGGCCTAACACTTGCTAACGTCTCTTAGTTAAATAATAAGAATTATCAAAACAGCTCTCCAATGTTAAGTGCTTTTAAAAAATGATGTGTGAAGAAAAATGTGCATTTTGAAGTAAACAAGAACACATTTTAGCAGAAACCTATTGAACATCATCTGTGACTGTGAGATCTTTGAAAGAGGTCAGTGCCCTGAATGTTACTGACTTACTGTTAGATCTACTTCTTAAGAGCTAATTTGCATGGTTGTGATTTATATTAAAGCCATGGCTGTTTTTCCTGTAGTTTTCCTTGTGCTAGGTGTTGTGCACATGAGCAACAATGGAGGTAGGCATTTTCTGCTCTAGAGGATTTAGACTTGTGATGGCAAGCAGCGATTTCAGAAAGGAGAGGAAGAGTTCAACCATAAGAATTGGAGAAAATTCTTATAACCTCAGCTATGTATTTGGCTAGTTGTTCCTCATTAAGAATTTTTGATACATGCATTGATGCCCTAACTTGAGGGGAGCAGTGGGGCGAAGTATGAAATTCTTGATATGCCAGAATGTTCAGTTAAGGTCAGGGTGGAACTATATTATGCAATGATTTTAATTGTATTTCAGATAGTCAACTAAACACAGCTCAGGATGATGTGAAAGGAGGAGGAGGATCGATGTAATCAGTGTGATAGGTTGGGAAGGTAATGCCATCATGAAAGGAGGTGAACAGATGAAGGCAGGTGAAGGTCTAGAGAGAGAAATTATACCTGGGAAAGTGTAGTTTAAAGCTGATGATAGAAAGGGGGTAAACTTGGTTGTGCTTTACAGAGAATCCAACTGCATTAGCGGGACCTTAAATTTTAAGCTACTTGAGATGGAACTGAAGGTAGATGGGAACCATGGTGACTAATGGATTTGTTGGCGTAAAGCATACTGGCAAAACTAACTTGACATCTACGTATTTGTATAGAAATGTTTTATTCCTCAGAAAAAGCAAAATACCGAGGAAGTAACAGGTTGGGGTCTGTTCATCTCTGCATGCTGGAGTCAAGTATGTAGTATGTAAGTTCCTAATGATTTTAAGCAGTTTTTTATCACAAGACTTGCAAGCACACCCTATATTCCCATCACTGAAAATTGTCAGTGGTTACCACAGGAAGGCCATGGCCACTAAATTGCATGTCTATACAGTTATTAAATAATTTGTACAGAAGATTCAGAATACTACTAAAATAATGCATTTTGAAAAAATAATTGCTAGGCCAAACAAAGTTAGGGTTATGGGAGCTGGATTCTGGAAGTCATGGAAACTTTCCTGTTAGTTACAGGTTGTCTGGTCTTTACACTGTTCTGTTAAAGCATTTTTAGGAGGGAAGAAAAAAAAAAGTCATTGGTGCTTAATTTGCAGTGCCATTAACTGCCAAATGTGGCACGGAGTTCTGCAAAAAGCGCTGCACGTTTAGTTCAGAGGGAGGTGGGCATATACATTAGATTGCTTTTCCCTGCTTTCTTGGTTAAGAATAAATAAATAACTTCTGGGGAAGGACCGAGCTCTGATTAGACTCGAGTTAGAAACTATGAGAAGTGTTTGTAAATATCTCCAGATGTGGGGGCATTCCTCATGTAAGATTAGACTGTATGTTTCTCAATCTCAAATAAAATAGTTACATCTGTGTATTAATATTCTTTCAGTAGTCCAGACCGTTCTGTGGTCTGTTTCAGAAGAGGCTTAAATAACTGTCATGTCTAAATCGTGGATGGACAAATAATAGCTTAAAATATGAGGACACGCAGAGTAATTTTAAGTAAAATACAGGGGTTGTTAGGCAGAGTAGAGTCAGAAGGTTATGCTTTAGTCTGTAGTTGGTTAGTGACTTTTCTTTCCCTGCAAAGTCAGTGAGAGAGAGTTGTGCTTGTTTACCGCTTTCATTTAAGGTCTTTGGTAAAATTAATGCACAGAAGTACTGTCTTGCGAGAGGTAGAAATGAACATTCAGGGTTATTTTCTCTCTAGGGATGTGAAACAGGACAGTTTTAAAGATAAAATCAGTAAGATGCATTCTGCCCTTTGGACCAAAATCTATGCTTACATGTATTTGAAAATTTGTTTTACCCTTTGTTACCAGACACGCATGTTTCTTCTCTAACTTCTAAATGAAAATGAATGACTGAGTTGCCTTATAAATAGAAAGGGGGAAACGATGTTCAGTTGTATTCCTTACATTTGTGGGGGCTTTCCAAGCATGTTTCATTCCAAGAAAGAGTGTCACGGTTAGAGATGAGATGCTTATTTGTCTGGGTGGTGAAAGCTGGGCTGTGCATTGACAGCTATAAGATGAATATTTCTTTCTGGTATTCACTTTAAAATAAAGCTATCATAAGCCTCTAGTCTGTCAGGTAATAAATGGGAGCAGCAGTAGCAGATGTAATGTGTTATCCTTAGCATGAATAGTTCATGCATTCCACTTTGTGATACTTCGTTAATTAATTAAAAAATGAAAGAAAGCTGGGATTGCATCCCTAGCTTTGAACAATATTATTGTGTGCAGACCTGATGCAGATGTGTCACTGCCTGCCCGCAGATTGCTTCTAACCCTGGGTCTGGTCTGGCTGTTCCTTGAAAATTTGTGCCTTTGCTTTATCTGCTTGTCTTTTAAGAGACCATGTTTAGGGAATATGGAAGTTATCTTATTGCCTCTAAGCAAAGCCATTTCTGAATTGTTACACAAGAAGACGATTTTTTGAACCCGAACAGATTAGAGGATGATAAAGGAGTTTCATTATACATTTTGAATCATTAATTTGATGCAAAATATAGACCATCCATGCATTATGTTTATTTGAGACCCTTTAGAGTGTTTCTAGTTCCAGTCTGCTTTAACAGCTTAGGAGAACTTAAGGATTTGATACTCCATTGTTTTAATCTTCAGTTATTCCATGCTATTGGGAGAGTCAGTGATCAGCAAAACAATATACGTGTTCCAGCATTTGGTTACTTTTTTTTTTAACTTTTAAATTTTTTTATTTATAACTTTGAGCATATGCTTAGAAAGTCACTCTTGCATGTGTTCAACAGGGTTTACGGTTGTGTCTTTTGGTTTTTAAAAGTGCACTAACAAAAATCTTTATTTCCTGTAGTTAATTAAGTTCTTACATCTCCAGTCCTAGAAGACTGTTATCTTACACTCTCTTGTGAGCATGTGAGGCCACGCACGCAGTAAAATACTCAGTGGTAACAGACTAGTTAATCTAATTACTCTGAAGTAGAGGGTGTGAAAACAAAAGCATTAATTTTAATTTTCTGTTAAGTCATAGTTATCTTGGCTTTTATTTCCTTCCTGTTTTGTTTGGGCTTATATGAATGAAAATATGCCAGTCTTTAAATTTTTGCATGATTTCAGGTTATATGCAAAATGTATTTATGAAAGGCAAGAAAAGAGGACTGATGCAGTAACCACATTAGATGTACGTTTGATGAATTAAGTCATCATAATAGTAAATTCTACTCTATATGTCTTATTTAACGTAAAAATTTATGCAGGGACACTGCTTTTTTGGGTAATTCAGCACCTTCTTTAGCCTGTAACAGAGACATCGGATAAAATTGATGAGACTCCATTTTTTTTTTTTTTTTTAAACTGACCCAATTTAGACTTCTGTCCTCCCCCCTTTTTTTTTTCTTTTTTTGAAGTGAAAGCTGTAGCAATATTAATGCTTGTTCTTCCTGATTGAGTTTAGATCAACTGTTGAACAGATGCATTGGACGACTGTTCCGTAGTGACTGGATGCACCCTTCTCTTAGATCCTCATGTGACATTCTGGCATTAGTGGTTCGTGAAGTATTTGAGTAATATTTCAATAGATGGAGGTGTTGACTGTGTGTGCTGTGCATATATAAATTTTAAGACTGCTTATGTATGTCCCAAATGATATGAAATAGCTAGGAGATTTGGTGCTCTACGGTTATGGGCTAGATGTATAGCCTGATATTAAATTCAAGTTTTAGGAGCAGTAGAACTTCAGTTTTTACATGTCTCTCAACTGGATCTTGAATAAATATATGGGTTATACAGATGGCGTATTGACCGGACAGCCATCAATGTGAGTTAGTATTGCTTGGTAATTTCAGAGTGGATGTGGATGTGAAGGATGGCTCTGAAATGAAAGTCTGCCCAGGTATCTTACCTTGGTGAGAGGGATGGGCCTAAACTTGATGAGAAATGACAGAATTTGTTTCCCTCAATGGAGAACTCTTTTGTGTGCAGATTCATGTGGAACAAGTACTATTTTCTGTTGTGACTCTTTAATGTAAAAGACATTGACACAACAGTAGATCCTTTCAAATATTTATACTAATGTTTACATATACCTTTTAATGTATATTTTTTAATTATACAGTTGATTGCAGTATTTTACTTATGGGAAAAGAATCTGTAAAAGCTGGACCTATTTGGATAGGAACTCATAATTACTCATCCAAATAGTGTTAATCAGAAGTTGTCTTCTTGCTAGAGTTTGTGATTAAAATATGGCATGTTGAAATAATCTGTGACCTAATCTGAACATCTGAATTCATTTTGTAGAATATGGCAAACAGCTGCATTTCAGTTCAGAGCTAAAACAAATACAGTATATTGACCCACTGAAGATTACAGTAGGCTTTTCAGTTCCATGTTAGCTGTACTTATTGAAGAAAATTGATTTGAGAGTGCTTCTGCATGATTTTTTTTTTTTAATGTCCGGAAGAAAGGAAATAGAACATACGGACGATGGGACTTTGATGTGTAAAGAAGTTAATTATCTAAACCATCAAACAAAACGTGGGCTGTGGAAGTAATTATTGTAAAGGGTCTGACGAAGCCTGACAAGCTGTTGGTTTTTTATGTCAAGAAAATGCTGTACACCTGCTTGATTTGAAAGTTAAATCATTTGGTTGGAATAGGAAGACCAAGTTTTTAGTGAACCAGTAGCTGATAAGCTTTCAGCTCTCAAACCTACTGATTCTTACACAGATGTACAGCCCTCCAATTTTTTTTTTAATTGAACTGTTCTTGTCCACTTGGAGGGCAGGAACCTTAAAAAAGTATTTACTCCAAAACAGGACGTGTGAATCGCAAATGTTACTCTGTGAGGAGGCAACTATGGAATCATGTCCCATGTTTTTTGCAAATTTTGGGAGAATGCTTCATAAATTAGCAGAACAGAACCTCATGGCTAAAGCAAAATGTCTGCCCTGGATTTTTAAAAAAAAAAAGCCATATGTTTTAATTGATGTAGTTAGTTGAAAAAAAATTAAACTTAAAAAACCCCTTAAGTCTTTGTATGTTATTCAGTTTTTTAAGCTTTAAGGCACGTTATTATCATGTTTCAGGATTTTTTCTACAGCTGTTTTAGAAAGTATTAACTGAGGTGTTCCCCTGATTACTTTCTCTAGGGTCTGTGTAAAATAGAGAATTTACAGTGTATTTATTTGTATTTAGGAATATTGATACTGTGATATTGGATATACATACGTAGCTACTAAAATGAATCCTAATCAGTCCCAATCAAATAATGAACAGTAAAATGTATAAATCTTCAAATCTTTGGGCTGTTCCTGGGTACCTTTGCAGCTTCCTCTTCACTCCCTTCCATGTGTAGAGCTTTCCTAGAAATATTCTGTCACCTTTCTTCATGTTATAGATGGTTTTTGCTTTTTTTTATTTTTTTGAACTCGCTAATTTGACTGTTTATATTATATGACTCTTTGGTAACTGTTGATTGTGGCAGGATCCTGCCAGCACTTAAGCCTGGTGTGTAACTACTCATGTGATTAAAATCAGACTTCAGTGGGAGTAAACTTGTGATTAAAGTTACACATGTGTATAAGTGCTTGCAGGATGGGGACCTAAATTAGAATTGGCTTGAAGATGAACAGAAGTCTGTGATGATCTACTTGAAAGCATTAATAAAAAAGTAAACATATCTAAATGCATAAACTTATTATTTTTGTTGTTCATCCTTTTGCTGTTACATCATTAGCCTTTCAAAACACTAATTCCATTGTTACTTTTTGAAAGTATCTTATGCTTTGTATTTAGAGTATTGCAAGTTTTCTTAAACCAAAGCATAATATTTGTGATTGATTGCAGTGCTTTTAATGGCATTTAATCTAAGTCTGGTCATGTACTTCTAGATTGTTTTTTAGAAAGGAAATCTCTCTTAACTGTAAAATTTAAAAGTGGAGAAAGGTAGGATCCCTTTAGAGGTCTTACAGCAAAGCAAGCTATATTAACATATGGTTCTCATTGTCATTACTACTGCTACTACTAATAGTACAAGAAACGAGCAGTACAACTCGACTATTGCAAGTGTGCCGCAAACTGGAAGTGTAGCGGGAAGAGATTCTGTTTATCAGGGGACTTCTGTAGTTTGTGCAGTTCTTTGTTAAAAAATTTATTGAAGGGAAAAATGAAACTCCCTATTCTATATTTTTAGAGTTTTCCATAATTAAATAAATTTTGATTTGTCAGTGTTTTAATAAATTGTTTTTGAAAAAAGAAATTATTTAAAGGCATTTGACTTGCCTTTTAGTAAAGAGGAAAATATAGCTGTGTTAGTTAATTCATAGACTAAGAGTACAACTGTCCCGGGTTTAGTTTGGAGATTTTAATGAGAAATTTGTATAGGAAGGCCGTAAAACATTTTGTATAAGGATGGTACCTTTAGTCATAGAGGTATTGTGAAAGTGCTCGGGTCCCACTCTTTCTAATGCTCTTCTGTTTTGAAGACTTAAGTACTATGTGTACATAAAGCTGGTGTTTTAGAAAGGAAGCTTGCAATCTTAGTGCTCATCAAGTTTTATCTGGCTTTTTCTGAGATTCTGTTTTACTCCCCTTAGTGTCAGTGGAGACAGCATGGATGTGATTTACTAGTGCGTAGGATACCGCAGGAATAGAAAAGGGTATTTTGGGTATCAAGATACTGGTGCCTATGAATACCATGTATTCCAGAGTAACAGTGTTTTTATCTTAATACTTTTCCATTGGTGCTGCTAGGGTACCTCTAAATGGGTTGCTGAGATGATATTTTAAAAATAGCCCACGTTTCCAATACTTTGGTTACAGTACACATCAACTCTCTTATGTTTTCTACAGTGTCTCAGATAGGCTTCTTTTTGCATGCAGAGTCTTTGCAAGTCTGCCCCAAAAAGCTTTTCTTCTCTTTTGAATACCTAGTGTGAAACATACATAGGCTCTCTTTAAAAAAAATTACGAGTATATTAAGTGCTGTTATTTCTTTGTTTACTCAGATGAGCAGCACTGTGGCTAGCCCAATGTCAACGATTGCCTCTTCAAGTGGTGGAAGAAAATCGACAAGCTTTACGCCTGAATTGCAAAGTATGATGTAAGTAATCGGTCCAAATATCTGATAATCTCTACATTTTGTGTGTGTCTTTTAGCTGGTTTCTTAGAATGTATGTATAAGGGTGATGGGGGGAAGAAGAACAGGTATTAGTGATGGAACTGCTAGTATTTTACTCCTGATTTGTAAAACATTCAGAGGCGAGTTAGATAAATAAAAAACCCCATGCTGTATTGAAAGGAGGGGAAGTCTTGCTGAATAAAGAAATGCATTTTTAATATTACCATAGAAGTCATGAGAGACCTGTATTTCTCCATCCTTCATCAAAGAAAACTAAGCTTCCTGTTTTCATATATGCTTATTTAAATAAATATTTTGTATTACCATCTTTCAGTGCTAATACAGAGATGTAGACTGCTGAGATCATATTAAGAAATGGAACAGATGTAAATAACTGGGATTTGGCAAATTAGAAGTAAAGTTGTTAAAAATATAAGGTGTTTGTTGTCAATTAACAGTGGACTCTTAGAAACCCAGCTCCAAGCTGTGATATTATATGATCTTGTAATTTACAACTTCTAAAACCTCGAATGTTTTTTAAACAGGTGGGGTTTGTCAGTCTTAAAGATACTTGCATAATCAGAAGGATTCCTTCTGTGGAAGTCTTTATCTTGACTGGTAACCTACTATGCTGGGCCGACTGCAAATCTTCATTTTGTGGAAAGCAACTTACTCATCAAAAAGTTTCGCCTGCCACTATATGGCATTTTTCCCCCTTTTTATGTGTATCCAAGACACTGTACTGTCAGGATGGGGGCAGGGGGAAGAAATGAGATTGTTTCCGTGTGGATTCACGCTCCTGATTTATCAAACACTTTAAAGAATATTTCAACCTAGAGTTAAAATATACCTAACTTCCAAGGCTGCAGATAGCTTGGCTGTAGTGGCTCATGTCTAAATTGTACATTTTCTTAAAATACATGATTGTGAATGTTACTTATGGGAAGGGGAGATGATACACATTTGCCAATTGAGGAGGTCAGCTGAACATAAAAGGGAGCTTTGCTTTATGAAATCTTGCACAAGTGTCTTAAAGGATTTTTCCTTATGTTCATTTGTCAGAGTTGAAAATGAAATGAAGAAAGCTAGTCCCAGAGTACTGAGACATAAATCCATGGTTTCAAAAGATAGTGGTAATCATTGGCTCTTTTCACTGTCTTAGCTCTGAAAGACTCTCCAGGATGTTGTTTAAGATTAAGATGAGGTAAAGTAGGATGAACTTAACAGGGAATTAATTTGGGGCTACTGATCTTTATTTTGGCAAGATCGTTGAGAACACTGAACATTTTAGAGCTTCTTTTTACAATGTTGTTTCTTTTTTTTAATTAATTTTTAATCAGCTGTATAAAAATCAAGATAGTTACAGCATCCATCTTCTGACCCATAGATGGGTAACTGTTTTAATGACAGGGAAACTGTATTTATTAAAATTATGGATGCATCCTGACTGTTACATAATACAATCCTTTAGATCAATTTACTTTAGGTCATTAATTGTTGAATATCTATCAATTTGTTTGTATGTGGCTACTCTCCTCCTTCCCCTTTCCATTGTGTTAGAGCTGAAGATTATCATAGGAAGAAAGTTAAAGCTTTATTTTTATTTATATATTTATAAATATATATCAGGGTTTTTTTTCTGCCAGTTGCCTTCTGTAACCATAAAGATGTTAAAGTGTTTTAAGCCTCCACATATAATAATTCTTTACCTGAATAAAAACCTGCATTTGTCTTTTTAACGTAATGGAAATATTCAATGTTTTAGTATTGCTGTATCACACTATATATGCTCTTTGTTTTTACTTCTTTTGTACTTGCTGAAGGAGTTCATTTAGGACCAAAAAGGTGTTTTAAGTCACTTTAGGCTACATTTGAACTGCCTGTGTTTTGTTTTGGTCAGTTATGGACATGACAATGCAAGTCCCCCTGCTTTCCCAGCTTTCTTGCACTCAACCTGTTCCTAGCAGCCTCTCCTGGCTCCTCGCTGCTACTTTTAGGAGATACAGGATTTTATGTGGATTAAATGATGGTGAGAAGAATGCGGTCTTGCTTGTTCCATCATGTGTTGTAGATTCACCTTCACAGTCATGTAACGTTTTCTGATTTGAATTGCTGTATGGGCAGTAGATACAAAAGGAATTACTTGCCTCTGTTAAATTCTACAAAGAGTTCCCTGTCCAAAAGTAGAAGATGCAATTTTGTTTTCAGTTAAATGTCCTTAAGAGTCTACTAGATTGTTAGGTGGAGCATGGGATACATTCCACTAGTGCATTTTTCAGTATAATGTACTGTTTCCTGTGCATTGAATCTTCTAAAGCAGATGAGGACTTTGTTACAAACCCAGTGGTTTGCTGTATTGCATTCTCTTCAGACAGAAAAATATTAATTTTCTCCTTCAAGAGAATTCTGTTTAGTTATTGTTCACATCTATTATAGTGATCTACACTGGAAAATGTGTTATTCTTGGTGCAGAAAATAAGTGTAACTGTGTTTAAAAAACAAAAGATCAGCTGTGAAGTTTGGAGTCAAAGAAGCGTGTGCATCAATTCGGATCAGTATCTGGGGAGCCTGCGTTTTATTTAATTGTGGACTTCCTGATAAAGTATTTTGAAACTACCCTCCCCGCCAGTATACACATGATTCTGTCAGAATGTAGAAGTTATTGTTGGCCATATAAATGGAAGAAATAGACATTTTCCTTTTGCTTCAGAACTGGTGCAGTTATACTTTGAAAGCTATGCAAACATATCTTTGGTGCTTTAGAGTAACAGTTTTCACAGTTTCATTAAACTAGTAGGAACTGAAGAAATTCCTTGAATGTATTGAGCACATTGAAAGTTACATTTTTATTGTTTGCTGGAAAAAAAGGAGACTTTTGAAATGATAAAGTGCCAGGGATGAACCATGTGGAGGAAAAATGACAGCTGTTTCTTTTGGCCAGGACCACGAAATGAAGTTACCACTTTAAAAGAACTTTCCAAGCTCTGACAGAAGCTGCCTTTTTTTATAAACTACATAATTTAGGAAGTTACAGATTCTCCCATTTAGGCAATTTATAACAAATCCATGCTGACATCCTAAGATCCTGGGAAATATTAAGGGCTGGAGCATTACAGTGCAGAGAAGGTAACAACTTTCTTAAAGAAAAGAAAATGGAGACTATCTCTGTATAATTTGTTATTGTGAAGTTGAGTAGGATCACCTATTTCTTATGGATTATCATCCATATGGTGTAATACGAAGGATAATTTCAACTTGTCTGGCGTTTCGCAATGAAAGAATGTGTGCAGCAATAAGATGAACTTGTGAGAAATGAGTCGCATAGGGACATGGGGTGCTAATCCAGAATGGCATTTGGTAGTTTGTGCTGAGGTTAAAAAACGGGTTGTTGGATTGTAGGGATTTAAAAGGCAGAAGGAATGTAGAGAAACTTGTCTTTTTGAAGGAGAATACCAAATTCTGTTAGAGCCCAGTAGTGAGATCTGGAAGACTGTGTATAACAGTGCCTCACAGTCTGAGGGTGATATCTTTGTTTAGTTTATAATTTACAGCACTTAGTAGTAATACTTAATATGCTGATTACCTTAATAGGAATACAGATTTAATTAAAAGTATCACTCTTACAGACCACCCAAACACATGTCAATTTACAGTGCACTACCTTTTACATAGATATGTTTGGCTTTTAATTGTTAAGACCTTGGAATTAATTGATATTTATCTTGTAGTCATTTAAAAGAGGATAATGCTATGTAGATTTTGCTTTGACTCTCACATCCTTTATTTGTATTTGGATATTTGTTGCCATAGAACTCACAGCAGTAGGTGTTAATAATTTTAAAAAAGTTTTCAGCACGTCTAGTGAATTTTGCTGAGGTTTGTTTTAACAAAGCTTCATTTGGCTGATCTACAACCTGTTTCCAAACTAACTGCTAACCTTAAGTCAGTTGCACTTAAATTATAATTCTGCCCAGCAGATTCACAACCATGACGATTTCACAGTAGCCGTTAAAATCCGTAATTTGGTTGAGATCATGTATTTTGTAATATAAGCGCTACTTATAGAGTGAATTTCTGGAAACCATGATGTTCTAAACACTTGTGTTGGGCAATTTGCAGATGGAGAGAGGTTTTTTCCCCTCAGAAAAATCAAGAAATTTTGCTAAGCTATTTTAACTATTTACAAGAATACTAATTACTGCAGTCTGAAGTTTATTGAGAAGTTGTTTTTATTAATTCAGTGTGGGTTCCTACCCTCTTCCCTTTCCTCCCTTCCTCCCACCCCAACCTCGTATACAGAGAGGACAGTGGCCATACTCAAGATTGGGTTATCAATAGAATACTTTTAAAAATCATGTGAGTAAAATTTCCAATGGCAAACATATATTTAAAACTAATATGAATCAAACACTTCCGTTTCCTATACCCTACAACTTGATCCTGCAGCTGTCCCACCGTTTAGCTTTGCATGTTTCAGTAATTTTTATGACAGCTAAACATTTGTGGGATTGGGTTCCAAACTGATGATAAATAGTTGAGTGATATTGTATAAAGTCCTAGTTAAACTTGCATATTGAAGTGTGTGTTTTGCATCTGCTGCATTTTTTTGTGTTTCAAAGTGCAGCATCGTTGGTAATGGTAGGCTGTATTACTACACTAATGCAAGCTGGTTCAAAATGCTGTTAGCTTTAATTTAGAGAAAAAGGTGTATATGTGAGGAACTGATTTATTTTCCTTTTTCCTATGGGCCAAAGCCCATAGCTTGAAGACCATCAGTGTGGCTTTAGCCTTCCTGATGTCACTGGAATTCATTTGATGTGCAGAGAAGCAGATGTGAGGGTGCAGTTGTAGGAAGAAAACCTGAAGTATCTGCTTAAACCTGATGCTTTTCTAATATAAAATTTTGTAAAATTATGTAGTTCAAGTAAATGGATTGTCTTATTTAGCTTTCAGGCTTGTGGCAACATGAACCATCAGCTTGATAATACATTACTTAAACTGAATCAAGAGGCTGAACTATATTCAGCCACGGTACCCAGATTGTCTCTGGTCACATTCTAAATTAAGTGCTGCTTTTTTCCTCCCCTTTTATATAACTAGAATATATATGATATAAATTCAACCTGGTTTCATAATTATCTCTAAAGGTTGACTTCATACCAAAAATCAAACTTGATGTTACATAGTTATAAAGACAAAATTAATGATAGAGGAAGTGGAGAAAACAATGTTTCTGTTGGTTTTATGTAAGACTCTCTGGTTATTCATTGTATTTGCTGTAGTTAGTATTAAAATAATAGTATCCATTGATATAATATCAAATTTAGTGTTGCTACTAATTTATTGTTTCTTTCCAGACAGTGAAAGTGTGTCCAGTTCTTATATCAAGTGCAGTTCTTATTTCAACTTTCTCCAGCTTGTAGCTTATACCCATCTCTAATATACTCTAGTGGTGTGTTAGTGTGTAGTAGAGATCTTAATAAAAACTTCATATTCCCTTTTTATTTATAATATTTATAATATGTCCTTTCTTTTTTAACATCTAGCAAATTACGGGAGAGACTTGGTAAGAATTGGGGGTAGTTCTTAAACGTTTATTTCATTAAGAGTCCATGCACATATCTGCCCAACTATTGGGATATTTATGTGGTCCCTGTTACTAAAGTATTTGAATGCTTTCTCAATATTTATAATTTTTCTCCTGTCCTTTACTTCTCCATTTTTATGGACTGGTACGTGTGTGCATTTTGTCATTGGTCATCTATGTATCACAAGAATCAAGTAAGGAAAAACTAAGTGAAGGACTTCAGTTTTGCTAACACACTGGCTGATTTGTTCTGTTGAATTAACATATTTCATTAAGATAAAGATTCCATGTCATCCATCACCAATCTACTGACAGGTCTGTTTGTTCAGTGTCTCTTTCTCCAGCAAACACTGGTAGAATAAGCAATTAACACTGAGCACAGCTATGTTGGATATAGAACAAGAAGTTTAGTAATGCGAACTGACCCAAACTTGGAGTGTTCAGTTTGGGAGAGTGATGAAGAATCATGTTGGAGATGAAATTCTTATCTGAATGCTATCAATGTCTAAAAAACCTCAGAGAAGGTATTGCCTAAATTTAATGAAGGCCACATCAGGTGAAGGAGTCATGATTCAGTCATGTTTTCCTATGTATATACATATGTGTATGTTTGGAGGTACGTTTATGGCTATGGGGTAGTGAATGCTATAGTTAACTAGCAACATCTTAAACGCTTCTGTGTAGAAGAGTATGGATAGGCCATAGCTTTGAGTTAAGAGTAACTTGCATTCCATTTTTTACGTTTCTTTTTCAGATGCTTATAACTCTCTAAGGTAATTCTGGTGACAAAAAGGTTTCTTGCAGTAGTTTATGCAAAAAGGCAAATTTGAACAAGTTTTTGTTTCAGTTCAGACTTATCAGAGCATGGAAAAAACACTTGTATTTGTTCTTTTTATAAATGCCTACTGCAGTAGCTGAAAAATAAAGGTAGAAACTTGTTTTGACTAACTTTGTGGATCTATGGTATTGCTGTTAGTGGGGAAAGTTGCAGTGCTCTAAGGAAAACTCGTAATCATAGTTCTGTTCTTGCCTTTGTTAATTTTCAGCTTACAAGCATCACAATTACAGGTGGTTATTTGGAAGCTATAGAGGTTACAAAGCTCGTATCTTCTATCTGCCTACTTTTTTCCCCTTATATCATTTTCTTTCTCATAAGTTGTTAAAACAGATTAATAAATCACAAAAACTAAGATAAAATACCTCTAGAAATTTGTAAAGCTGGTAACTAGTGACTGCCAGTTCTACTGGGGCATAGTGTGTATTTCATTATACTAAAGAAAAACGGGGGAAAGTGAGTTAGGCTTTGTCTTTGTGTTGCTAGTGTTACTTCATCTTACTAAGATTAACCTGGTAGTTTTGATCTTTTCTAATGTTACTGATTTTGCTGCACAAATTGCCCGCAGGAAAGGGATAGGAAATTGTGTGTGTGTTTATGTAGAGTGTAAGAAACTGAAACAAGTGGAAGACTTCCCTGTTGAGCTGATATGTCTTCTGTCCTTCTCATTTCCTTTTTTACTTTTGCATGAAAATACTTCTGGCACCATAAAATGGAACATTATGGAGACTAACATCTGTGTTGCTGACCATGAAGGCTTTCCACGGGACTACTCTTTCAGTAATGATTTCTCATGCACTGGGGCTTCACTGTGTAATGGAGACAACTTTCGCGATCGTTCCCATTGTAGCATTTTCAACAATATTGGCCAGTTCAAACTGGACAGTAAAGAGTGGTTCTTGACCTCTGGTCACTCATGGTGTGTCTAGGTTGAGCATACTTTTGTTCTAGACTCACAGACATTGTATGGTATGAATGTGTGGGTTTTTTTTTTTTCTTTCCTATATAAAATGTGATCTCTATTGTCTGTTGCAACCTTGTCAATCAAATAAATTATTTTTAGGGATTGGTGGTCCTAGAACTCTCTTCTACTTATTTAGGATTTCTCATCCATTCTTGGATGACAGCAACTTGAGGAATAACATTCTAAATTTTTGAATGTGAAATGATCAGAAGTATGATCTCTGAATTAATCTTTTCTCCCACTGATGTATTTGGATAACCCTTGCTGACTTGAGTTGGATTACAGTTTGTTCAGCACTGAATGCCCTGGAAGATCTCACTGATTGCTTCTGGTATCGGATGTTAAATTTATTTTCAAATACAGGAATGCAAATTCTGTTTGATAATAGCAGTGCTTGCATATGCTAAAATAATGTTTTCTTATCAGCTGGAAAGTTCAGGGAACTTGTTGCTCACTGCTGAAGAAATGCACACCATATGTAACATTAAAGAGAAGTTGTGATTCATACAGCTGTGCTTTGCCAGATTGGCTTGTGTTTGTGTGTTAATCCAGTTTTGAATATCAGAATAATTATAATCTAAGTACTTTGAGTCATTCAGATTACATGCTAACTAAAAAAAAAAACCCAAACCACAACATGCATTTTGTGCTGTTTGCAAGACATAATTTACTGTTGCATATTTTACCTAAAGTGTTTTATTGTATGATTTAATAAGGTAACTTTTAAAACGCATTCTCTGTCTGACAAGGATTTTGGACAAGACTTATAAACCATTCTTTTTAGCTGTTACAGTCATCCTGCTACTTGGTTTTTGATGAGCATCTAATTTTTTCATCCTAGTTTTAAAAACACAAATGGGGTTTTTTACTGTCTCTTCGTGTTTCTTGCTGGTAAGTCCAGTTCATGGTTGTTAAACTGTGGCCTTGATTACTTTGTGGTTTTATGATTTTTTTTTTTTTTTTTTTGCTATTATACCCAAATGTATCAGCTTGACACCCTTGTGAGGCAGATATAAGCATAAATATGAGAGCTGCCATTCCCCTCATGCCAAGGTTCTTCATGAGGTTTCCCCTCGTGCCAGGTTCAGTTCTTCCCCGGGAACACGAGAGTTTTTAGAGTGTTGGCTTTTAGATGTCTTAGGTTGGAATGCAGAGCACATGCAGACCCTGATTGTACTTGAAACAAGTAAATAATTATAGTGACTAGGAGTGACTAGGAAGTTGTGCTGAATAGACAGTCTAGATGATTGTTTTTAATAAAACGGTCCAGAATTTATATAGCATGCAACACACAATGAGCGTGTGCTTGAGTTGAATATTGATGATAATTTATTTTGTCTATGAGCTATGGTAGTACTCATGTAACGCTGTTATGACTGTTATCTTATGGCTTCAGTTGTCCTATGCTTACCCCTTTCTGCTTTGAAGATGATCAGTAAAATCATCTGACTTTGGATAGTTCGTTTGGAATGATAGTGGAAGAAAACAGCAGTAATGACCTGGCTGAGGGAGCACTCTGGTTAACCAAACTGTAATTTGGGATGTTAAAGAATTTCTCTATTCTGTCCCATACTTGTTTACCATAGCTGAACCCAGAATTGTGCTGAGATTGCATTGTTCAAAAATAACCAGTTTAGCCTACTGAGCTGAAATCCTTCTCTGCAAACATGGAGACTTTTTTCCGCCCTTTAGTAGAGACAACGGAAGGGCAGTGGCAGCAGATGTGGTATTTATCAGTTTTTTGTCTACCTCGTTAAATACATCATGTAAGTGTGATAAAAGATAGAAAACTGGGAGCAGAATGAAGTTTTCTTTTTATAGGTAGGATGGAGTACAGGAAGGACATTCATTAGAGAGAGAGAGAAATTACTACAGCTCTTTCTGCTGCTGATGTGATGAGGTTTTTAAGCTTTTAAAAGCAGTCTCTTCTGCGTACAGCGCTTAGTGCAACAGGATTTTGCTGAGGAGGCCTGATGGGGTTCGCACAACTGGTGATAAAAGATGCAAGAGCTAAAAATGGAGTGAGTTTTAGAGAACCTATTTGAAAATTCATCTTTCAGGCTACCACATTTCTGTACCGCATTTTAAAGTGGAGTTATTTTAGACCTCCCTTTTGTAATACTGCAGTTTCATTTTACCTTTTAGTAGTAGAGTTCACTTGAAAGCCTGAACTTTGGACTTGTGTCAAACATCACGCCTGAAATACATCCATTTTATCTCTTGCTTCTCTCTCTCTTCTTGTTTTTTGTTGTTGAGTATCCTGTCCCTACTTATAAAAGGGGCAAAAGGCGATGGAGGATCTTAATTAACATATGGGGTACTACCCGGGCAGTCTTTTACATTGAGCAAATAAATCACTGAGGGTCTTTACGGACTTACGAAGGAACATTCCTGTAACTAATTTCAAAATTACATTTGTCCTCAGAAAGCTTCCAAAAGAAACGCATGAAGGATGTTTTTATGAGGAAAGACAGGAGAGATTAATCTGGATAACAGTTTTTCCTATAAACAAAATTAACTGGAGTTTAGCATCAGTCTGGGTTATATGTATCTTGTATTTCTGCTCTGCTAGTACTGTATTTTTCTCTTGCCAGTTCAAAGTTAATGTGGGTTTTGCAGTTAATTTGTGAAATCAGTTTTGATAAGCATGAAAAGAGTCCTTCTAAGTAATGTTACGACGCATACAGTTCTACTCAATTTGTTCTGAGTTGCATAGCACTTCTCAAGTAGAACCTGTGTTTGAAATTTTGTTTTGAATAGAAATATTTTAAGATATATGGTTCCCGGATTCTGAGTTTAGATTCCCGAAACTTTCTGGTTTCAGGTTTTGACAAGTTGCTTTAAGGTATCATCTAATACCTAAGTAAAAGGTTTTAAAATTTGGAAATGATCCGTTCTACTTAAGCAAAGACATATACATATTGTAACCAAATACTGATTAAGCCATAAACTAATACATTAATCAAATTCAGCATTTTCTACTTTTCTCCCTCAGTGTAATGAATTGTAACACATTAGTTCTAGCAGACTGAACCTGAAAACGCAGTTTTAACTACAGCTGTGACCGTAACTGGCAGATGTGTCTGTTCTTAACTGCTGGAGTCTTCAAACTGCAGCTGCTTGCATAAGCTGCAATCTCAATTTGTTTGGTTTAGTCACGTTTAATTTGACAGTACAGATAGTACATGTCAGTATGCAGTGTTCTTACAGAACATTATTCATCCATACAGAACGGCAGGGCAATAGACACTATAATTGCTCTTAGGTTTTTCATTCTTCTGAAGTCATTCCACCCCATGGAATTATTTCCAGTTGCGTCAGATAATGTATTGAAAATTTACAGTCAGAATGTACATAAGTGACCAGAGTTAGTAGGAACAGAAAGAAACTCCGCAGATTGCACTGTGTCCCAGGTAGCTAACTCAGAGTCCCTTTCTCATCTAGGTGCTATTTCTGGCTCATTCAGCTATCTGCTCTGTGGCTTTGGAGAGCAGGACTTCCCTTCCCCCCCCCCCCAAGGCTCAAAGGCTGTATAACCCTTTGTTGGACTGATGCTGAAGTCTGTCTCCCCTGGTACATGGCTTTCTCTTCGGAGGTACAAGATAGCCCTTAGCGGTTAAAGAAATGTGTTTGTGTTTTTCTCTGTCATTGTGAGTTCAACATAGTAATTTAGATTATGACGTTCTCCCTAAATTGGTCTGTGAGGTGATTAGTTTATCCTCAAATCCCACACTGGCTCTAGGACTCACAATAAACCAGCTAAATAATGATAGATGGAATAACTTATCCTCCTGCATCGTCTCTAGCACTTTATAAATAAGTAACACCATCAATCTTTTAATGTAACTAAGTGTATAAATGGATTTATTGTACTCTTAATTTCAATCAGATTACTCTGCTTACTCTTCCGTTTGACTTTGTTATATATATAAAGCATATATATAAAGAATATAGAGTATACTATGTATTAAATGTCACTGTCTCTTTTTATTATTTTTAAATTAATTTTAAATCCCATAGACCAGCATTTGATCTCTTTGTGTCTTTCTGTAGGACCTTCTATAATGATGCACTAAGGCGTTGCAGTGATTAGAAGGGAGCCCACCCTCCCCTCCATACCTCCCGTGGCCGTGAAATAACTGAATACTGTTTCTTTTAGCTTGGCTGTAAAAATGGTAAATAATAATTTGGTAGTTGTGATATAACTGGGTGGCAGAAATGTCAATAAGACTAATGGCTAAGTGGGAGGTGGGTGGAGAAAGGACAAGAAGGAGAATAGTCTAATGGTATATGTTTATTCTACAAAATCATATTGTCGGTTTCTTAGTATGTTAGCAATGATGAGCTTTTTTAGCTTTAAAAAAAACAACACTACCCAGAACATGTAGTATGTGCTTAAAGTTTGGGTTTTTTAAAACAACAACAACAACAAAACAGGACAAAACAAACCCAGAAAATGCTGAGCAAACAACTTATTTGCTCTCCTGGTTTGGTGACGGGGATTTTTTTTTTTTTTCCTGCTTCAGTTTTTGAACAGAAAGCTATAAGCACTTTATGGTGTTAAAAAGCAGCAGCTTCTGACCTAATGTACCCTTCTCTGTACGATAATGTTTCTTTGTTACTTATTTTTAGCTCAGATTGTTTTTCTCCCCTTTCCCCCAACATGATTTGTACAACCTTTAGAAAATTGAGTAGTTGTGGTTTTGAATCATCCTCCGTTTCTAGACTGAATGAGTATTTCTGAAGAAGCTCTGGCTTGCTTATGAGTGGGTCTTTTTCTTACTTAAAAAGGCAACAGCCATGACACAGTCTTAGCCCTGAAAAAAGATGCAATACTATAGACCCTTAATAGACTGTATTGTGACCCTGGAAAGGACAATGTGTTAAGTGCTCGTTTAATTTTGTACCAATATTATATTGCTAGCAGATGTGCTGTTGTTTTTGTTTAACCATGATTCAGAGTCATTTGGATAAAATATCTTGAAGGAGTATATTTTGGTCCTGAAATAAAGCATGACTATCTATTTTGAAACTATAGTAATACTTCATTATGAATCAGTCTATATTTGACTCCCTGTTTATGTGTAAAGCCTTCAGTATATCTAGTACAAGTCTACTGTTATTTGTGCTTTTGGTGAAGTGCAGCAAGATAGTATAAACATCTGATGTGTATACACTGGTCAGAAAAAAAAAGCCATACAGAAATAAATTTGACTTCCACAAAGTATAAATAAATATGACTGGCCATTTTAAGTGAGGGAGGAAACAAATAATGAATTTCATGGCAAGCTGGTTTTTTTCCTATTAAAAAAGCTAATGCCTCTGTATTAGAAGAGGTTTCTGTTAATTCTACAAATCATAGAATCATAGAAGGTTTTGGGTTGGAAGGGACCCCTAGAGGTCATCTAGTCCAACCCCCCTGCAGGGAGCAGGGACACAGTTAACTAGATCAGGTTGCTCAGAGCCCCGTCCAACCTGGCCTTGAATGTTTCCAGGGATGGGGCCTCCACTACCTCTCTGGGCAACCTGTTCCAGTGTTTTACCACCCTCATTGTAAAGAATTTCTTCCTTATACCTAGTCTA
>BOSO01004631.1:43841-116986 GCA_018403395.1 Gorsachius goisagi | reverse complement strand
TTTTTTTTTTTTTTTTTTTTTTGTGGGGACAGGGAGATGAACAGGAATTTCTTCAACGCACAGTTTGGAAGCTTATTCAGAACTGATGAGAACCCAACCTATTTCCTAAGACGTCTCTCTAGATTTGCGGATATCTACATGGCATCATTGAGTTGTCTCTTGAACTATGAGCCTGATTACACGTTTTATCCAAGAAGGACTCCTTTGCAGCATGAACTTCCTGTCTGGTCAGACCAGTTGTGCACTGGTACATTCAGAATACCTTTTCTACAAGAGAGAGTTCAGATCAAATAAGCACTTAGCTTGTTCTCTCTGAAATGGGCAAATGTATCTTCTATTTTATTTTATTTTTAATATACATGTATTTTATTTAAGTAACTTAAAATCTGTTATCTTGATTTAAATGTAATTCATACTTGTTCTCATAAGCATTGTACCCATTTTCTCCACTCGTGCTCCGAGATGTGAAAACTCTTACACACAGAAGAGATGATGGACTGCCTAAATAGTAGTGGGCTGGCATGGAGGGCAAGTTTGAGGGGAAGGACTGGTGCTGTTCTGGGGTGGTTGTTTTTGTTTCTTTGTTCATCGGAAATGTTGATCTGCAGCCTGATGGTTTACAAAGAAATAGACTCTCTGTTCTGGCCCTGATCAGAACTCCAGCTGGAGCCTGTAATGGATCTTGCCACTGAAAAGCTTAAATCCAGTATTAGTAATTCCATGATATGCAGTTTGTAGCCAGTTTACAGCTAGACTGAGAGGGATGGTGTGCGTGTTTTAACCTTCCTAGCTGCCGTAGCTAGAGCCTTACCTGTAACTGAAGTAAGTGCTGCGTAGCGTTGGTGCGGCTCTGCTGCATTGCAGTGGTTACGGCACAGGCGGGCTCCGGCTGATGAGGGCTGCTGCTCCTGTCTGTGCAGTTTCTGTTCTTGTAATGTCTGTGCTTGGCTGTAGGTGGACCTGAGCCTAAAACTGGCAGCGGCAGTACCTTGGGCTGCCTCAGCTTCCTTTTTGTTAACTTTTAGGTACCTTTCTTTTAAAGTTTCAAAACACTTTAAATATCCATTCTCTGATATTAAAGCCATTTCAAGAGGTCTTGCATTTTGCATTTCAAGGTGGAGACAGATCTCTGTCAGACTTTAGATTGATCCTAAATGCTGCTTTTAAAAATTTTAAGTGTCTTACCATGGTATGCAATGTGGTTTTGCTGTTCTCTAGGAGAGAATGTATTTCATACAGCCTTCAGTAATGGACTTTTACAGTCAAAAGTAAACACGCACAATGGGCAAATGAGTTGAAAGAAAAATTAAGAAATGAGAAAAACCCCAGAGTTTTCTGACTTTTCCTTTTTTAGCTCAAGCCCTCAAAGCTGAATTGAGGGTGGTAGATTGCATCAATCAAAATAATTTTGGCGGTGCAGATTAGAAGTTTTATTGAATTACTGAAATTACAGGTAATGCATGAACACAAACTCTGGGTATCATATATGTTCCAAAGATTTGAGCTGAAAAATGCCTATTTTGCACAAGGAAAACATCTGCTGATGTGTTTCCTCAAACAGGCACTTTACAGAACTGCTATATAGCTGTTTGTAAATAAGGATGCTTTCCTTTCTCTGCATCCAAAGGAAATGTTTTTTTTTTAACTGGTGCTTCCCACCCCAGCCATTTTAGAAGGCATGATATGATTAATATTTTTCAAATTTTAGTTATTAAAGACCGGTTTTAAAAGCATATAATTAACAAAATATATAGCATTTGGTATTCTTCATTTTGGGATATCACTTGTTTCCTACCATGATTGTCAGATAAACAAACTTTTGGTGACCAAAAGTTTTCTTGTTTGTTTGGGTTTTTTTTAACCTGTCTGTATTATGTGCAAGTATCTGTATTTCATATGCAGTACGTACATTGAATTTCATATTTTTAAAAGCATGTTTGCAAAGTGAAGAATGTATTCTAAACTAGCCTGCACAATTTCATAAGCAGTTTTCCTGTATGCTTGAAATCGGTCTGAAGCCCTCAGAGGTGGTTGTAGATTTTATGTTTGTGGTTTCTTGTGCTCCTGTTTCAAACTTGACCTGTGACACTCCTGAAGCGTGTGTGTTTAAACAGATGAATGTACTTGAAACAAGTAAGTTCATCTGACAGTCCTGCTGTTTTGCTGGAAAAAAAAGATAAAGTTTTGCAGGAAGTGAGTTTGGCTTTATCAGGAGACTTGGTGGTGCGGCTGTGTGAGAAATACTTAGCATAACTTGATAGTGAAACGTGGGGATGGAAATATCCCCGATTTGCCTTCAGTTCTTTATCCTAATGCTCGGCTAGAACCGAACATGGTCTTTCTTACATGTGAGCACCTCTCATGCTCCAGGGATTTCAATGCACTGTTTAAAAAAAAAAACACCAAACCCCAAACAACCCCCCAAACCACTGTACATTCATCTTAGTACCAGCAAATAATAGCATTGTGCTATTCAGTCCTGCATTACTGGATTTGGTAATGTTTTGTTGGTTGTAGCTCTGTGATGTTTCTTTTAAAGCTGGCTAGAAGTCAGTTTGTTTGCCTAATTTTCCTGTGTTAAGCAGGAACAGTTTAATTTAGGTTAGATGATGTTATCCACATAATACACATTTTGTTTCAAGATGATTTCCTCTTCTCCCCTTCCCTTTCTCTTAACTTACAGATCAAACTTCTGTACAAAGCTGTGTTACAAAAGCCAGCTGAAATAAAATCTTGTTTATATTGCATGACTTCTTGAAATAAACACCATTGCATGAAAAAAAATCATTATGGGAGGGTTATGTTCCTTTAAAACACCCCAACTATGTATAATATGAAATTAAATGAGAATTTTAATGTGTATTATTTATTTTTCAGTGCTAGAATGCTCTTCTTTAACTTTTAAAAATGACTTGCATTTTTGTAATGATTTCGGAGAACTTGAGCTGCACACCTCGGCGCCTCTCTGCATTACTTATTTTAACCTTGTTAATGTTACTGACTTCAAAGAGATTTCTGAGCATGTTTAAAGGGCAGTGTCTCTTCACATTCGCTTTGGGAGTATGGTTTATTTGAACACCAAAGCAAGAAGAAATTCTCTTTCTGTTCTGTCAAAAACTGAAGAGAATAGTCTGTCAGTAAAAGAGTTTAAGAAACTGTGGAAATTTTTTTTTGTGATAAAAAGTATGTAATGATTATTGCAAAAATAAATGCTTGGACTTGATCTTCTGGTTCTTACGAGCCTTAATATTTTGGGTGACTGGGGAGAAGGAAAGACCATGAGTTGTATTAATTGCAAAACTCTGTGGGGGGAAAACTCCTGTAAATATGTGTTCTAAATTTTGTAATATCTTATAGGTAAAACCAAGCAGGCATGTGTAGGGGGCAAGGGAAGGAGTTAGGGAAATCCCTTCTGTCTGTCTCTTTCATCCAGGCATATTTACACATCAGCATCCCCTTAGCTGTGCTCGATAGCTGCATCAACAGCCCTGGAGGTGCCTGCGTACCTTGTTCTGACGGGAGCCATCCTGGGGTTGCTCTCGGAGGCAACTGATGCTTTTCTGCAGTGACACCTTCCCTCCCGCCCCCTGCGTGTGGTGGGCACCAGGAAGCACATCCTAGGGGAACGTTACTGCTGCCAGCAAGAAAAATCCTCCTTTTCTGGCTGTTTTGTGGTTTCTACAGTGTTCACACCGTTTACTACAACATTAATGTTTTGAGGGAAGGAAACTAATAGGATGGTGAAAATCACAGCTGTTACTGCTGCGTGTCGGTTGAAAGGCAATGCTAACGTGCTTGGTAAAATCACGGTATGTGAACAAGCAGGTAGCTTCTGGTCCTCACAGACCCCAAAAAACTGAATGCGCACATGAGATGGCAAGTACATCATCTTCATTGCCCACTTTTCACAAAAATAGCTCGAGTAAAAATGGATTAGTATTTGAAATACCCTCATATCACCTGTATTCCTTGCTAAAGCTGCTGCAATTACTATTTCCCTTTGTTACCTTGAGGTGAGATAGAAACAAAAATACAGTCAAGTTGGAGGAAAGACAGGAAAGCTGGAGTGGGCAAGCAGACGGGATGGCTGCATTTCCTCCTGCTGAAATTCTTGCAAGAAAGTGCACAAGCAAAAAAAAACCAACCCTCTGTTTAAAAACACAGGTTTAACCCATGTTCTGTTTCATGCTTGCCAGTTGCAGTTGTAACTGAGCCAAAGTAAAAGTGTGGAGCTGGAGTACTAGCAACTTTAGGCTATTTGCCAAGTTAGGGCAGTGTGTTTGAGGCCATTTTAAAGCCTGTGGAGAAGAATGAAAGCGGTTAAACAGCAGGCTGGTGAAAGTCTATTCACTGAGGAGCGCCTGCTTGCTCCTGGGTGGGTTAGTTGGGGCACAGTGTTGCATTTGGCACTCTTAGTTGATATTGCTCAGATACAGCCACCGCTTCCGAGGCTGGTAACTCCATAAACTCTATAGAGTTCCATACTCTACTTGAGAGTTCTACTCTCTAGACTGCATCTTAAACAAAGCCGTGCTCTTTTGGTTTTTAATTTGTAATGAGATTTTATTCCCTGTGCTGTTTTTTCACAGTAAGTGTAAATAGAAATGTGGTTTATAATTGACTAATGCCAGATTTAGTCTTTAATTCTGATCATGAGGACCACTCAACACAAGCTGCTGGTCATCTGAATCCTATAAAATAGAAGAAAAAGAAAATCAGACTTGAATGTTGCATTAAGAAATTTAAGTCACTTTTTGGCAAATTTGTCTGTACAGATGGCGGAGTTCACACCTGATATTTTTGCACCAGACAAGTCTTTTTACTGGATGCAAAAAGGTTTATTTTGATTTTAGATTCTGCATGTACATGAGGGTCTTGCTAAACTGGACCCTCAAGGCTATTCAGATACTCTAGCTTTACTCAGTCTTTTCTTCCCTTGTTTCCCAGCCCCCTTCCCGTTGCATTTCAGATTCTTTGCAGAGTGCTGGCATGGCGCTCAGCTGCGTTTGCAGCAACATTCATATAGATGTATAGACATGCCACTGGCATCCAGTAGCATTCAAAGTCCAATTTAATTCAGCTCTCTTTGAGGGTAGACTTGAAATGCAGCTGTAGACCACAGACCCGATTTCTAGCAGTGGTGAGACAGGAAAGCCAGGAACTTGAATTGTATTTTCTCAAATTAATTTTTTTTTTTGTTCCCAACTAGGCATTTTCATTTCATAAAGTCACTTCCCCTTACTGTGATTTTAGGTGTATCTTGATTTCAAATAAAAGTGAACACTTACTGAGAAAAGATCATAAGCAGGTTCTGGTGGACTTGGTGCAGAAGAACTTTCGTATGAAGGGTTGGTGATATTTGAAGGCTGTGACTTGTCCAGTGGTGTTACGTCAGCGTCATCTTTTGACTACATAAAAATCGCACAAACCTACTTAAAATCCATCCTTCTCCTTAACAGCGCACTAAAAGGGGCACTTAAGCTTCTCTGCCTGCTGGTGCAGTGTTGTGACTGAATGGGCTTTATCATCAAAATCAGCATCTCTAAGCATGAACTGTGTCCTAGGTGGTTGTGTTATTTCAGGTCACTTAACCCTGGTACCTTTTTTTCTCTCCCTTATTATTTTAAAGCCTCAGCAAAGAATGGGAGAGGAAGTGTGGCCCTGGCACTGCGCCTGGGATAAAAGGTACCTGGTTGGTCCTGAGCGCCCCCCCCCCGTTGCAGCTGTATAAAAATACAAGCATTTCCTGTGGCCGATGGCTCCTGTTTTTGTTTCTAGAAGGAAGTTCACATTACGCAGGGTCTGGAATAGGAAGGGATTTCTGGTTACTTCTAGGTAGGCTTTCTTCTGGATTGATTTTTGTGTATTTTGTAAGACTTTTTTTGTCATCCCTCGTCTCTGAGTAGCGTGGCCATTGCTAGCTGGCGTCGCATCTTCAAGATGCTCTGTAAGGCTAGCAAAGTTAGTCAAGAGAAAGCAAGCATGAGAGCGCATCAGTATGAAAACTTGTGCTTTTCAGTCCTGACGATCGCTTCCATTTGCTTGTCTCTTGAATCTGACCTTTTTCCTATCAAATGTTTCAGCCTCCAGAGCAGCAAAATTATTAGCAATGCTACGGAGGGAGGGGGGAAGAGAACAGGTGCCCTTTCGGTGGTTGTAATTACGTGCTTCCCTAAGGGTGAGCTTTCTGGTGAGCCAAAGGCTTCCGCAGTGCTGCTAAATAAGATTTTGGCCAGCCCTTGGTGTTACAAGTGCCTGTGAGAGCAGGAGCCCTTTGGGCACCTTCAGGAGGGAGAGGTCTGGGGGAGCTGTAGGCAAATGTCAGCTTTTGCCTGAGACAAGGGTGTGAGCCTTCCTCATTTCCTCCATGCCTTAGTCTGAATAGTTCAAGTGGGACGTGATGGGGAATGCTTCTAGCTTAATAAAATGCAAGGAGAAACTGGAGGCTGAGAGTTTGGGAAGCACAGCGGGTCTGGGGTAATACTGCCCCGCCCTGCTTCGTGCTCTTGTTTGCCACCTACCTTGAAGTGCTGGAAGCCTGCATTTCTCTTCCTGAACCTGAAGTAAGAATATCCGATAAAAGCGGCAATTCCGGTAACCAGGCAGATGCCAAAGAATATTCCTGTCCCGGTAGTGGCATGGAGAGGAGCCTGGAAGCAAGGGAGAGGGTGGGTGAGCTACGGGGTGGGCACTGGTCACCTTCCAGCACCCAAGCACGTACAGCTTCCCTTTGAGATTGCCCTAGTCCTGAACTGCTTTCGTGCTCAAGTTTCCTGGTACATGATCCCTAGAGACAGTTAAATACAGCTCTTTGGTAGTAATTACAAATTATTTTTTTTCTCAGGGTACCGGACACTGGCTGTAGTACAGCTTCATCTTGTTTATGTTTTTGAAGTTCTAGAGCGTGCCTAAGTGATCTTTTCTGGTCAGGTTTTTCAAAGTAGCAACAGAGGCTATGATGAGGCTGAAACCTCGCTGGCCTGAGGAGCAGAAGTGGGTACCAAATTCCCTTAAGCAGCTTTGGAAACCTGTGCTACAAACCCTCGAGGGCTCTGCATGAGTTCAAGCTTATTCCCCACTGCTTTGTGCGCTGGGGAGGTGTTGGTTACTGCCAGCTATCGTCAGCTGTACCATCCCCTGAGCCCTGCTTACCAGGGCTCAAACCAAACCGCACCTGAGACGAGGCCCATCTCATTGCTGGTTTAGAGGGACTTGCCCGCCAGTGCAGAGGGTACGCAGGGCTGGGCTCCACCAGCGGCCCAAATACCGGCCTTCTGTAGGGCATTTTGCCCCAAAACATGCAATGCCTTTAACCTGAAATCATCCTTCAGTCAGTCAGGTAAAGTACCAATCCCAGTAACTGTATATAATATTTTATAAATACGTAGGTGAGGGACTGAAATAAACGATCTGGATTTAATCTAAAAACTCTAACTTTGGTTTGCCTTCTGCAGCTCTGTGGCCTGAAAGACTGGTATCACAAAGGTAACTGACAGTTTTGGGGTAATGATAAGTTTGAGGGATCCCGGGGCATGCAGCCACTCAGGCTGCGATCTCCCCAAAACGCTGTGCTCTTTGCTGGCAATCTGGGGGGTGAGGAGGGGTCTGGAGATGGGTAGGAGATTCCTATGCTCTTACTCTTGCTTTTCCATGTCATGCCCTAGCTCCCTGGCCTCCTGCCTAGAAAACTAATTATTAATCTTACCCTGGCAAAAATAATCACAGTTGTCTTAATAGATACTCTCTCTTCATTTATTTTTTAGAAAACAAAGTAATTTACGTGGTGCAGCTGGACAGCTAAATATTAGAAAACATTTTGTTGCCCTCTAGCATGTGGAAGGTATATTATAAAGACTGTAATATCATGCTGCTGTAGACTGACAGAAATTGCCTATTATTTTGAATCATTTTCAGGCAGTAATTTATGCTTTTACCCAAGTATGTAATTTCCTACTTGTGAGGATTGTAGGCTGCAAGGGATTTTTCCGAACCGAGACTGTGCAGACATATTGCTGAGCTTCTGGGAACAAGAAGGCCGGTTTGTAAAGGAGAAAGGGTCGCTCAGAACAAAATGAAGGTGAGAAATAGGGTGCTGACAGGATTAATCTTGTAGACCAAGGAGGCAGCTGGTTAGCCACTTCTGAAATCAGAGCTGGGATGGATGGGGTGTAAACTAAGTGAGGCCCCTCCAGTGCATGGAGAGAAGGATCAGAATGAGTTACCCGGACAGAAGGGAAGTTCTTCAGGTTAAATGAGTGGTGGGTCTTTTTGCAAGGTCAGCTGGAGCCTGTGTTGGACTTTCACAGAGTACCCTGCATGGAGCAGAGCTGGGGAGCACTTAACGCTGCACATCTGAACACTTACTTTGTTAAGGAAAACATTTTATACCGGAATAAAAGGTGCTCGCTGGGCACCTCTCCCAGGAGCAGCAGGGATCACTGTTGTGCAACATCCCAGCTGCACGGCAGGTGAGCAAAATGTTTTTCCTCCCTTTCATACAAAGCAGTAAACTTTGTTGGTGGGAAGTAAATGGAATAACGTTCCTGCCTCCCTGCCGCTGGGCCCTCTACCAATTTGATTCCAGCTCAAAGCAGAGCAGCTGCTGGCTTGACTTCCCTCTGCGGAAAGGACGGCACCCCCTTCCTGAACTGTGCCGTTCTGCCGGGCGCTGTTTGCTTTGGCCTTCCTAACGGGAGACATAATTGGATAACTGGGACCATTGCAGGGATTTATGCAGCCAAAAATCAATCTATTTTCAAAACACCTTGTTGTTTTGAATAGGAATGAATGCAAAGCCAAGAGTAAAAAAATGTCCACAGAAGCTTGAAAGATCTTTTTGGAAGAACTGAAATGAAACTTTATCAAATCTCCATTATATAAATGATCTCCATTATCAAATGGAGCTTTTATTTATATAAATCAATGTGGGAAGAACTTGTTCAGACAGAAACATTTTGAACAAGCTTTACTGGCACCTTGTTCTCAACTTCTAATTTTCTTTGAAAGTAACCTTTTAAGCTGAAACTGCATATATGGGAGGGAAACTGGGAATATATGAATGTCAGCAATGGGTTGGGGATGATATAAGCCACAGCCACCTCCCACCACCCAAAAGAAAAAATAATCACTGTGTACTTACAGGTGCTGGAGGAGCCTTTAAAGGCTCCGAAATGATGTGGATTATCCCGTTGGAAGCGATTATATCCCACTCAACAATAGCACTTCTGTCCACGTATCTGATCTCGCTCTGCCAGGAGAAAGAGCAATGACAACTGAGCTTTGACCCTCCTTCCTTTGGGACTGAAATAAATCTTGAGACTATTTCCCTACCTCAGCTACTGACAGACAGAAAAAAAGTCACATGGGGGCTTACGCTGCTGCCTCCCTGGACATCAGCCTGGGATGGCCCTGGGCTGCTCGTGGCTCTCCTGTGCATGAAGTAGCCATCACCATTACCTGCATACTGCCTTCAGGCATTTCTTTGTCCTTATTTTTTTTTAAATAGATGTTTTTGTGATGTTTGTGCATCCTTGAGGAAGAAAAGCTACAAATTTCCAACCAGCTTTGAAGGGCAGGAGCAAGATTTGTGTTAATGGGCTCAGAGCCTCCCCTTGGGAGCTTTTGAAGGAAGGAGGATTTTTTTTTTTAAGGGGAATTGCTTCTAACTCAAGTATCAGATCAAAGTGATCCAAAAGAGCTCCTGGCATGCTGATGAGTGATACAGGTAAGCCTTGTGCTAGCGCACCCCATCTCTCACAAGGGTATACTTCATTAATGTGATCACTGGGTTTGCAGTATAGGGTGGCTTTAAAACTATAAATGGTAGTTCTCATGCCAAAAGGATTTTCTCCTGAAAGAGGAAGGAGGAAGGGACGAAAGGCAACAGAGGAGTCATTTGTGCGCCTCTGCTTGCAGCACCTCTCTCCTTCTGGTTGGTGCCTGTGAAAATCCCCCCCTCACAGCGGGCGTGTTGGGCATGCAACTTCCCTTGGGCCCAGCGCCGTTCCCAAAAGCTTGTTTTAACTGCAGGCCTGCAGATACAGGGTTTCTTATTTTCACGTTCAGCTGTACAGCATCACCCACAGCAGGGTCCCAACCTCGGCCTCAAGGGGTTGCCGTCACAGGGGCCACTTGAAATGCTCGGGCAGTGAGTATTTTCTTAAGAAAAAAAGAGAAGTTGGGTGTGTTTTCAAAGGATGTGTTCCCCTAAAATGTCAAAGGATACTTTCCGTTTGCAAAAAGGATATTGATTTTTGCATTTAAAAAAGACTGGAATACTAATAAAAAAATGCAAACCGCTGTTTTGTCTGCTTTTGCTCTGAGCAAGGCTGTGCTGGTGTCTCCTGCCTCTCCCAGAAAGTTACCAAGGAATTTTACAAATGCCAGCACCTTTCTTTAATGATAAGCTGCTGCTCTCATCTCTCTTCCTATCTCACTGCCATCTCCCATAACCCAGGCAGGCGGAGCGAAGGGTTGGATCAAGCCCCTATCCCCATCCTGCCATTCTTGCAGGCCACCTGAATGGCTTCCTTTGAGTTCTGCAGGCCAGAACTTGGCCATTTGCAAACTTGTAAATTTGCACTTTGCCAGCTGCTATCCTGCAGTCTCTGGGCAGGAAAGAGCCTTCTGGAGTCAGCCTCTCATTGCTACCCCCTACTTAAAACCGTACCGAATGGCTCTCTGGATCAGTGTGTCACCTGATGACAGGGTCTAAGCATAATGGGGGAAAAAGCATGAAGATGGGAGATGTATTAAAAAGGTACCTGTTCAGCAGTGGGGGCTTGATGTTCCTGGCCCCTGGAGTTTGTAATGAGGAGTTTTGCCCCTAGACGAGTTAGAAGAGTCGTTCCATTGGTCAAGTCCTCATAAAACATTACGCTGGCGTTAGACAAATGATACTCGATATCTCGCCCGGAAAGCGTCTGCAAACGAGAGCAAAATACAAGAAACATTAACTGGTCTCATTAATCCCCTGGATTTACCAGGAGGCTAAGTGCCCATGACCATTTTCCCTCTTTGCTATTGATGCTGCAGGGAGTGCAACGTGGGGTAGAGGCTGTTGGGAAATCTGGATGCGAACAGCGGTATCTTCCATCCTCACTGGCCTCTGACGGTTGCCTGCAGCAGGCAGTACCATGCTTCTGTCAGGACAAACGATTTTTTTTACTCTTTTGTAAGACAACCCGAAGTGATAGGCCTCAGACATATTCCAAACAGCTTGAAGATGCCAGCCGAGACATAAACCCATGTGAATGGTTTGAGAGATGTTTGATGAAAGGAAAGAAGGAAGGAAAAAAGGGATAAAGTACAGAAACGAAGCCAGGAACAGATGCCTTTAATGTATTTGTGGGAAATACCAAAGCTGTGCACTGCTTTCTTCAAATCACTGTGCTTGATGCTAATAAGCCAGAGAACGCTTCATCTCAGGCAGACTCCTTTATAACTGGGTAATTACAATCCCTGATGGAAAAGTCCCTGTAGTGACTCGAGCACTCGATAACCTTACACTCCTAACTACAGAAAAGAAATGAAAATGATGAACTCCCCTCTTCCAGAAGCGCAGTTTAAACTATGTGGGATTACACAGAAGTCACGCTAAAATTATTATTTTTTAAACTTAAATTTCACCGGGATACAGAAACCCATAATGGCCGCTTAAAAATTGTTATTAAAACGAGTAAGGAAAAAAGAGAAAACCCTGACCTCATTTTCCCTTAACCCGCTATCGTTTGGAGCAAAGAGAGTGGCGTGCACCGACAGGTCCGTGAGGTACTGCAGGAACTCTCTCCCCTTCCTGGAGCTGTTGGAGTAAGCCATGATGTCCTAGGCAGAAACAAAATCCAGCTTTTCTAAAGAGCAATTGTGCGCTCCCATGCAGGCAGCTGAAAAAATGAGACTGTATAAATAACAACAAAGAAACTTTCTATGAATAGCCACGAAGCAACTCTGGAGTGGTATTATGGGAGAAGTTTGTATTTCAAACCCAGTTTTAGCTGCTGATTTGGTGAGCACACCTTAAGCTGACTTGCAGGAGTTGGGCCCTTGCTGCCTGTGAGGCTTTGTCACGCACTGGAATGGGCTGCCCAGGGAGGTGGTCGAGTCCCCATCCCTGGAGGTATTTAAAAGCTGGGCAGATGAGATGCTTAGGGACATGGTTTAGTGGTGGACAGGTACGGTTGGGCTTGATGATCTTAAAGGTCTTTTCCAACCAAATGATTCTAGGATTCTAGGATAATGCCTTCCTGAGCAGTGGCAAGAAAGGGACCCTTTTAATGCTTTGCCTTTTTCCCTCAGCAGCAATTCAATAAAATTACAAAATTCAGCAATTCAATAAAATTACTGCCAGGAGCAGTTGTGCACAGAATCCTTTTCAAGCTGAAGCTGCAGTAGCATTCAATTTCCCAATGAGTTTTAAACCACCCAAAACCTCTTTGGAGCAAGGAGCTGAAAAAATAGTGACTAAGTTCTGATTTTGACGGTGCAGATTTAGATCGCTCCCCCTTGCTTTGCCGGTGTGGTGGTGTGACCTGCTAGCAAAGCAAACACTGAGAGACAACCCGGTGGCAGATCCTGCTTTGCTCCGTGCACCCGCCCGAGCAGCGCTGCCAGCTGTGGGCCGTACCGACAAGAAGTTTGTCAGCATTGGGAAGGATGTCAGGACTTGCAGCAAGTTCCCGCTGCAGGAGGAGCCGTCCCCTACGTAGCCCGGCTTGCAGGTGCAGTTCACCTCTGGAAGGTACAAACACAGATAGCCGCGTGGGCAGATGCCCTTTGCTAGAAGGCTTTAGCCTGTCCCGTGCCTGAAAAACAACTTGCAAGTAGCAGATTTTTTTTTTAAGTTAAAAAGAGACGGGGTCACTTGCAGTGTTACCTGGCAGCCTGTGGCCGACCAAAGGAACCGAAATCCGGGCTGCTGCTCCCCTTTGTGCAGAGGGACGCAGCAAGGGACCCGCTCACCTTTCTCCCTGTAGCAGAAGACATCCCAGGTTTCACTCAGGTTGACCCTTCTCCCGTAGTCTACGATGCCGACATACCCAGAGCCGCAGTTCGGGGAGGAGAAGGCAGTGGGGTAGCCCACTCTTTCACCATCAAGCCAGCCGGCAGCGCACAGGTGGTACCTTGCCTGCAGCCGGCATGGCCGTCAGGAAAAAAACATTGGGGAAAGAGCTGGGTGGTAGGGCTGGGGCTCTGCGGAGGAAGCATATAATGCCCCCAGGGCCCTCAGGCAGCACCCAACCTGCCAGCCCTCTTTCTGAGGGTCTTAGCGGGCTCTGTATGTCTGTCCTGCAGCCTGCTCTGTGCTGAGCTCTGGGCCAAGGGGATGTGGAGAGGGGGCCCTCCCGAAAGTCAGCGGCTCCCCAAATGGGCCAGGGGAGCCTTTCCCAAGAAAAGCTTCCCTGAGGCCAAAGCCAGGCAGGACCAGAGGTGGGTGTGAAAGCCGAAGCGGGGACGTGCAACCTCATCGGGTGCCAGCCCGCCTTTTGCCAGCATGGGAAGGGCCGACAAACCAGTGCAACAAAGAACATAAATCCCCGGGAGCACCAGAGCCAGCCCCGCTGCCAACATTGCTGCTTCGAGGGAAATATTTAGACTATGGGGCACAGGGGACGTGCAGCTCTGGTTTCAGGCTGAAATGCCCTCAGGCAGCAGAAGGAGGTTTACGTTCTGGCTTTGGTCCAGCCACACATTTGGCTAAAAGTGCCTCTAAACAGTGAGCATCTTTCTTCTTTCCGCAGATGGGAAGGAGCCAGAAAGACACAGTCAGCCTAACCCACTCTTCTAAATCAAGTTTTACAAACGCAGGACATGATGCTCATCCCACTGATGACAGCCATCCGTTGCTTGTAACACACTCAAGGAAAAGAATATGGAAATGGCTCTGCTAAGTTAGAAGCCTTTGGGGAGAAGGATTCCTGGAGCCTTACATTAAAAAAAATAAAATTAATCTAAGCATAATTCTGAAGCGTACATTTCTTTAAGAAGTGTTAATTATTAAAAAAAACCCTAAAACCCTGACATGACTCTGTAAGTGACTTCACCGCCTCGCCCCAGGATCACTGGAAACAAGAACTTGACAACTGGTTTTGGTGCTGTATGAGCAGGTGTGAAACCAATAAACAGTCTGAAAACTGCTCCCCGGGGCACAGGGGAAGGAAAGGAGGGAACGTGGGGCTTATGAGCACAGAGCGGTCCCTTTGCTCCTCCCTCCCCATTTACTCTGTGGCCGGGTCTGCTCTGGGGATGTCCTCCAGCGGTGAGGCTGCCTCACCTTCTGCGCGTACAGCAGCTGGTTATACGTAGCGATGGTGGCTGACTCGTTGGCACAGGCCTCCTTTGCCTTCTCGTAAGTCATTTTGTACTGCCCTTGTGGGGACCGCAAATGGAAAACCCCAACTGTGGTATCTGCAAAGAGAGAGAACCAGCTCTTCTTGAGGGGGTTTCCATGGTCTGGATGCAGTCACCTGTGCCATACAAATACCTGTGAATTTTGTGAAACACATTTAGGATAGATTGATCCCTTATGGGTAACCATAGAATCATAGAATGTTTTGGGTTGGAAGGGACCCCTAGAGGTCATCTAGCCCAACCCCCCTGCACTGAGCAGGGACACCGGTAACCAGATCAGGTTGCTCAGAGCCCCGTCCAACCTGGTCTTGAATGTTCCCAGGGATGGGGCCTCCACCACCTCTCTGGGCAACCCGTTTCAGTGTTTCACCACCCTCATTGTAAAGAATTTCTTCCTTATATTCCTATCTGGAATGCCCTCACCTGCTGCTTCATAAATCCAGTATTGCAAAGTATTTAAGCACACGTTCTAACTTTAATCCTGCTTATATCTCATTGTTTCAAGGGGATATGTGTAGGGGACTACGGAGCTTACAGACACAAGGAACTTGGCTGCTGGCCTCACTGCAGTGGCACAGGGACAAGGATGTCCCTGTCCTGTGGCATGCATGGTGTGCCATCCTCACCTTGGAAGTGGAGATCGGCGCAGTCAGCGTCGGGATGGCACTGCCCATTGTCTTGCAAGCAGCGGTTGAGAGGAAGCTGCATCACTGAGCAGTTCAGCCCATCACCAACATAGTTATTTTTACATTCGCACTTGCGTTTGTCCTGGGCAGAGAGAGCATAAAAAAAGGCTGAGCTAGGTAATTAGCTGACATAAAAGTGGTGTTTCAAGCAACACACTGAACTGTTGGGAAAATTTCACTTGAAATAGCCAGGAATGGACAAAGGGGAAAGTTGCTACTAACAGCTGTGATTCAACAGACCACAAACTCTGATGCTGACATTTATTCTTCTAAGCAAAACATTTACACATGTGCTTGGGTGGTTTGTGAATTAATACCGAAGTATAATTACATCTACCAAGCTAATAACGTGCATTGGAGAACTACATGACATGTAATTAACAAAAATGGATGGCAAGCTGATCAAAATTATATTTAAATGACTGGGCATGGGAGCATGAAAAGAATTTAGCAGTCCACTGATAGTAATAGATTGAGAACTATAAACCGAGCAGAGTCGGTGACATCCAGGGACTGGGATGGTTGGCAGCTGGAACAGGTTAGCAGCAAGGCTTTTCTAGATGGCTCCTGGAAGACACATGAGGCAAGCCACCAAAATGGAATGGACAGGTGATCCTGAAAGCAGCAGGACAAATGCTGGATCGAGTCACCGGCACAAGTTTTCTTCACCAACATTGACCATGTAGGGCCAAGGAATTTGTGTCATATGGCTGCAGAGCTTTTTAAGCTGTGTCTGGCCAACCAACAAGTGACACTGTTCTCCCAGCTGTCCCTACGTTCAGTTAGCAAAATATATTCCGTTTCAATCCAACAAACTCCTGTTGCAGATAGGGATATCCAGTTAGGGAGAGCTAAGAAGGGGACAGAAAAATCACACACGTAAAATATCCCATCTGCTGTAGTATCCCTTTCCCTAGAGCAAAGATGTCAAACTCTTTCTCACCCTCAGCTGAAAGGACACCAAACTGGTGTGGAAAGTAGGCTGGAGCTATGTAAAGGTTGTTTTGGAAAACAGGGACTTTGAGAGGTACGGAGTGCGATCCAGCCAGAGAAAAGACTTCTGCTGCACCGGGAAGAAACGCCTCCGACTCCCTGGGTGGTGACCAAAACCGTTCAACTTACAGGTCCTATGACATTGCAAATGGCGTGCTCATGGCAGCCTCCGTTGAACCCATCGGCGCAAGGATTTATTGGAAGGCACGTAAAGCCGTCGCCTTTGTATCCTTTCTGGCAGGTACAGAAGACTTTCACCCCTAGCTGCGTGCATTCAGCTGCCTTGTGGCACCCACCGTTGTTTTGTTTGCAAAGGTCTGCAGCTGCACGAGGGGAAAGAAAATGGGTGAGTAAAGTTTGCTTTTAAAGAGGACGTTCTTCACAAAGACAAACCACCTTCAGATTTTTAAGGCATGCTAAAAATACTAGAACACTTCTTTGGGGAAAAACCTGTTTGAGTTTCCTGAGGTGCACCTGAACTTGTGCGAAGACTATCCCTTAGGGCTCTGAAGCCCTTGTCATGATGCCCTTGATTTAAGAGACGTGGCACCCCCCAAGCCCCGAGACTCTGCTTTGCCTTTTGGCAGCCCCAGAGAGCTGCTTTTCTCGGGACTCTGCTCTGGCCAGGGTGAATTCGGAGGACGCGAGGCACCTGGCTCAGAAAGAATGATGGTTTCTGCAGCGACGCTACTGGGGAACTACCTTGCCTAAAGTCATCAAAGAAAATCCTGTAAGTGAAACATTGCTGAAAACCCTGCTGTCTCCAAAACGTGACTGAAGCTCACTTCTGGCTCATACCCCTGCTCAGAAAAACCTGGTGAAGCCAGCCACTTGCTTCAGAAAAAAACTGTTGTGTGTATATACATATATATATCTCCTAAATTTGTGTCACCTGCTGCACGGTGGGAGCTGTTAGGTGTGACAGCCACCATTTCATACCGGACGGTGACTGCGTGCAAGCGCATGTGCAAGGGGGGGGCAGCCTGCTTGCTCGTCGCAGGGCGTGAGGGGGCGAGGGGGCTCACCCGTGCACGTCAGCCCGTCCCCGTCGTAGAACGGCTTGCACTGACACATGTTGTTCTCCACGCAGACGGCGTTGGCGGAGCAGCTCGGGGAACACACGGGCGGCAGAGCTGCGGGGAAGGCAGAACGGTTGGGATGAAAGTGCTGTTTATATTGCAATGCCCTTGTTTCACGCTGAAAGAAAAGCCCTCCTACCAGTCTCGCTAACTGGAAAACCTGCAAGAATATTTTGTTGGCTGCTTAGCTGGCGGGTGACACCTTCCCTCATGGAGCCCACAGCCCCTCCACTCGTATTCCCATTTCACAAAAGAGGAGACAAGGGGGTGAAGGGACTTGTTCTCCGTCTGGAGCAGGGTACGTTAGCTTTCTCTGAAGGCTTCTGATGTTATTAACCCTTTGCCTCCCTTCTCTAAGCAAACCCTCTGTTGAATTGCAAGGACTTTCAGCCTGTGGCTCCATGCGACGGAGTCCGGTGAGAGGAGGCAGAGACCTAGCTTAGTTTCACACAGCCGGCCGGTCCATCCTGTTTCGCAGAAACATCGTCCCGTTCCTGAATATCCTTCGTCACACTGCCCGTTGGTCTTGCATTCGCAGGCTGCAAAAGGAAAGCAGAGGGATCGCGTACAGAGCTGCTGTTGGGAAAGATTTCCTACGGAAACGTCACCTATACTATCAGCTTAGAGACAGTATTATTTAGCGATTATTCGGATAAACCTAACCTCATGGTTTTTGAGGCCAGTCAAGCAGTGGACCAGGCTTCCCAGACCGGCTGGGTAGTCCCCACCCTGGGATGTTTGCAAGGCCCCAACAGGATGAATCCTGATCAACCTGGCTTGAGCTCAGGGCTGACCCTGCTTTGAGCAGGGGATTGCACTAGAGACCTCCTGAGGTGCCTTCCAACCTGAATTACCCTACGGTCCTATGATTTTATAACAGGCATGAGTTCAGTGTGCCTCTGGAAATGAAAACGGGTGCTCTGCATTGTGGTAGAGCAGCAAATTTCACAAAGGGCTGCGGCGGGAAGGAGTTAATGGCTGAGCTGAAGACCCAACCTGATTCTGTCCTAATGTGCAGCAGCTGCCAGCTGTGGGGAAGCCTTTTAGCCAGAAGGAAGCAAGGTATACAGAGAGAGTGTTTGGTTGCTACCTGAGAGAAGGTCTGTTGGAGCAAGGGAGCCAGATAGGAGGTTAGTGAGCTTTCCTGTGAAATGTGGGCAAGTTACCTGTAATGTGTTTTTTTTATGTTTTGGATATCTTTTTATGGCTAAAAGCTTCTGGATTCCTTTTGTTCCTTTTACCTGTGGGGGTGTTACTCCTCGTGCCCTGCAAACTGAAGTATGAAGGACTGGTTTAATCTATAGATGATATTTTTCTCCACTCATGGGGCCCTGCAATAATTTACATGCTGAGCCCTTCTTAAGGAATTATTGATGTCTGGTTTATAACTTTCTTGCCTTATCTCTCTTCCTGAAATATTCTTGTTTAAAGAGGAAAATGATGTGGGATTGGGGGAATCGATTCTCTGAAAACCTGGTCCTGCTGAAAAGGAGTTTCATCCTCTGGCTTTATTTCTTTTAGCCTGGTTACTTAATTTTTGGCTGATATAAATAAGCATTAGAAAGCAGGGGTGATAAAACTTTTCTTTAGATACAGCAGTCTGGCTCTCAGACTAACAGCTCATGCAGTTTATGTTGTGGTGTGCTGTAAAATGGATAAACTGTAGGTAAGCACAATCCTGAGCATTGGTGTCCAAGCCTGGTGTCTTGCCTATACCTCAAGGGTACCTAGCCTATAACCCTCCATCGTATGTGCCACATGAGCACTACAGGTGCACACGGTTAGGATGGAAGCATTAATATTGTAGCTTCCCACCTGAAGGCTTTATGTTGGGGAAGCATTTAAAAGGTGATATAAATCCTGGTTTTGCCTAGTTTATGCTTAAAACCACAGTGAAGTGGATTATATGAGCAGTTTCTTGGCTCTTGTCCCTCTCCACAAGCTGCCCTTGTCTCTGCCCTTTTTCTTCTCTTCTGTAAAAACAATGCATGGCCTTGGCCTCCTGCAGTCCTCGGGGAATCACGTTGCTAAAATGCAGTCTTGGCTTTTATGGAGTTGGGGGAGAAGGCTGTGCTGTAGTTGAAAATGCTTGTCGAGGGAGGTTCTGTTTCTATTACCTGTTATTTATGTAGCCTGCAAGAATAGGAGGAGCCCTGCAGAGAAAGCTATGTAAGTCTCTGCCTGCCTTGCTGTGCCTCCTCCTTCCTTCCGAGGCCTCGTGCCATCCCTCCGCTTGAGGAGGCACTCGGGGTGGGGAAATGTTGGTGTTGAAAGTAGGGAGCGTTTCTTGGTTTACTTAAAAACTCATTGCCGACGAAACAGTTTAGGCTTGGCATGGGCCATGATATGGAAAGGTGACTTAAACGTACACCTGCAGCTGGAGCCATATCTGCCTGGCAAACAGAGCTCGCACGAGGTCCCGTTGAAGCCTCTGTCGCAGCGGCACTCTCCTGTCCCCGTGTACCCGTCGTCGCAGGAGCCGTGGTTATTGCATGGGGTCTCTGGTCCTCCTGGGCAAGCTGAAAGGTTAAAAAAAAAAAAAAAGCGGGGGGCTGTTTAGCTCAAGTGCGCGTTTATTCATTGTCACTGTTATTTATTGTTCTGTAAAAATCCTTGAACAGGGGAAGGCCTGTAAATGCATCTCTGGGGTGTGTAAAAACACCTGTGACACTTGCCACTGCAAGCCTCTTGCTCACACTTCCTTGACATACTTTTACAGCTCTTTTTGGAAAGGTGTGGACTCTTCCAGCCCTGTGTCTGGGTGCTGTTACCTGGGTGCTTGCTCATTCAGACCCACCAGTGAATGGCACTGCCCAGCCACTGCCCAAATCCAGCCTTGCTTGTGCACCTCCATGTGCCGGTGAGCCCAAAGGGCAGCTCAGCCTGGGCTGGGCACCCCCATGTGTCTGTTCATGAAATCTGGTCAGAGTGAGCTGGCAGGGCTGTGTGTCCCTGGACCTGTCTGCTGGCAGAGATCCTGACCCTCTGTGCCCTGCTGAGCGCCTTGGTAGGGTTCCCCATGGGTCCGAAGGTGAAGGAGCACGCAGTTCATTAGTGTCTGCTAGTAAATAGCTGGAGATAAAGCTTCCCAAACTGCTCACACCTGGTTAAAGCTACAATTTCTGAGCTTACACCAGTGGTGTCTGTGCTTGCAGGTGGCTGAGGAGTTGTACACCCTGGCCCTGGCATGTCCTAGTACCACTGCCACCAACCTCGTGGTCGTTTTTGTGCTGAAAGGACTTTCAGCTGGTGACTGATTAAGACTTGCTAGGTTTGGTTATGGCAGAGCAGTCTACTCTCTATAGCATTCCCTTAGTTTACTGCTAGCATGGAGTTTAAAACTTGCTGTAAATGTGAAAAAGAGATCGTCTGGAGTGGAAGAACAATAATACTTTCTGTTTGCTTCAGCTGTTGCGATAGTTCCCCCATCTGGCAGCTGATCTATCCCAGCTCTCACCGTTCAGCCCGCTGGGTGATGCACAGCTGTGCCTGGGGGGACCACGGGTGGGTGGTGAAGGGGGTCCTACCTTGGCAGTCTGGCCCGAAGTAGCCCTTGCAGCACTTGGCCGTGTGGATGACCGTGGAGCAGTTGCTACGGCAGCCGTCCCTCCGCAGCCCGTAGGACTCGTACGTGCACCGGTGGACCCCTTCCTGGGCATCGCACGTGCCAGCGCAGAGACGGGGAGGGGGAAAAACACAAGAAGATGAGTGCTATGTGGAGGTTTGGGGTTTTTTCCCCTTTTTAAATCACAGTTTCTGATGTACATGGAATCAAAATGTGATGTGTGAAGACTGCAGGTGTGAGATCCCCACCTTCTCTTGGATTCCCACTCGCTATAAGCACCATCAATGAGGATGGAGGGACTGCTCCAAAGTCAACTGAAGCACTTGCTACAGTGGATGCTGCCTGAGACCAACAAGCGCCTCCCCAAGTGTCTGGGTGTTTGAAAGGGACAACTTTGCCCCGGAGTCTTTATGGCAGCACTTAACAGTGCGGTTTCACTGTTGAGGGTTCTCTTTACTTTTTCAAAGCAACTTATTCTAGTTTGCTTGTGTGAAGTAAGAGAAGAGACAGTTAGACTGCTGAAATGTGAGATTTTCATGTATTACCTTTGCTTTTGTCCCTGGAGGGCATTTGGAATTACTGAAACAGCTAACACAATGCCCCTGTTGTACAAAATGGAAAAGAAAAATAAAAAAGTATATTAAAATAATGGCAACAAAAGGCTATTTGAACTGGACAAAAAGTCTGGTTTATGAGAGCAGCAAATATGAGCAGAGAAGAGTGTAGGCTTATTGTGCTTGAAAGAGATCATAAGAACTTTGGAGAAAGAAGAGAGGAGAGTGACAGCAAAACAGCTGCATTAATTTGGTGCCATGGAATGTGAGAAATTAGTTTTGATACCAGAATATAGGTTCTGGAAGATGTAAACAAGCAGGGAAAAGGTGGTAGATATTCTTCAAATATTGTCATGGGTTGCATCAGATCTGGGTGTCTTACGTGGAGTAGAGATAAAGGGTTAATTCTTGGGAAGCACTGACCAGAGCTGAGGAAATTATATCTATTTAATTTAAAAAAATCCTGAAACAAAAGCTAACTTGAGCAGCTGGTATATACACAAGTGCTGGTTTTAGAACTAAAATATAAATTCCAATAAGCTTTTTTTAAGACTGACTACATGCAGTGGTTTTTTTAGGTAATTTTTTCATACATTCAAATTAAACTGAAGTGAATTTGGTCCTGAAACCCTTTCAAAATGGGTTTCAAAGCTGCCTGTTTGTGGGACCCATCAAAGTCCATGGAGGAAGCTTCCTCCATGCTAACAGAGCCTGTTCAGGTGTGTTAGAGGATATTTCTGTGGAAGCACGAAGTGTGAGTGACCGAGAGCCTGGCTAACAGAGCAGGCACCTCCGTCTTGTGTCCTTAGTGCCCCGTGCAGCTGGGACAGCATCACTCTGCCTTTGTAATCAGGAACTTTGTAAATGCAGTCTGTATGACCAAATTCATAGTCCAAATTTGTATCAATTGAAAAGCTCAATAGAAAGGTCTGTCCTTGCTCAAATTTATGCTTGCATTTGTCAGGTACCATTCTTGAAAACAGGGCAGGGCTCACTAAGCTGGTCTTAACTGAAGTCACTTGTCCTGTGCGGTGTTTAGTGTGAATGCAGGATTTCTGTTGTGTATCTTTTGGGTGTTCTGCTGTGCTGCCTAACCTCAGCTCTAACCGGTGTGGCCGATGAAGCCAGCCTGAAGTGGTGGGACTTAATCTCAGCAGTGCCAAAGCTGCTGTGAGTGTTGCCCCAGTCTCCGTGAGGATGGGGTTTGGCCCTTGGGTTGCATCTTTGCCAGGGTGGGGGACCAAAAAAGGGGACTGACCATGAAATCCACAGTGAAGAAGCTGTCGCAGCGTCCCCCCAGGCTGGGGTCTGTCAGCAGGCAGTCGATGCCATAGGCGATGCCCCCGTCGAACTCCAGCTGCCGCTGCACTATCTTGCATTGTCTGTCGTTCAGGTAAAGGGCGCCCTGAGAAACAGGATGGGGATAGGGGGGTGTGACAAGTCATGAGCTGGTCTTCCTTGGGGCCAGGCTGAATCCAGGTCCTGCATGGGTGTTAGGGATAATCCTCCCTCTGCTCTGAACTTATCTGGGGACCTAGAGCTGAATGCTATAACATCACAGATGGGCAGATCTTTTGCTTTTCCTGAAGGGGACAGCCCTAGGTCCACAGGTTTACCTTATGCATATTTAGGCTTAGTCATGTTTTTGGAGGCAGATGCTTGCCAGGGATGATATGACACATCTGCGAATTAAAACGTGCTGTTGTTCTGGCCTAACAGGCTGCATGCATGCCTGCAATCTTAGCTTGTAAGTGCTTGCAAACCAGAGTTTGCATGCAGATGCTGCATTCATGAGGTTTCTGCCAAAGCCAGGTTCACCTAAATAGTTTTTCATTGCATATTTCATTGTAGGAGAAGTTAAAATGTGCTGGTATTTCAGTGTTTGAGGTAGCAGAGAAAACAACAGCTCCAAAGAGTCTTGCAAACCATCTATTTTGCTGAATCTGTTGGGGTGGCTGCCTCGGTTTTGTGGCTGTTGGCATGGACTGGCGAGGACCAACTGAGTTTTGGTGCCACTGGCCCTTTCTGGGGGCTATGCACAGGCGCAGTGGGGTCTGTCTGAGTGGATCCTGCAGCAGGGGTGAGGGGCAAGTGTGCTGGCAGAGCGAACACTTACAATCTCCCTGTTACCCCCGCAGCTGACGCTGAGGTTGGAGCCCTGCAGGGTCTTCAGTGAGGTGGAGTCAGGGAGCTGGTAGGCCAACACCTGGGAAGGAAACAGGGGAAATGCATGTGTCTGGGCTTGCATGTCTCGGCTCTGGCAACGCTCCTAAAAAGCAAGGGCTTACCGCAGCATCACGGACAATGTGGAATTTGAGGTACTGCACCAGTTTGTCAGTGTTAGACTTCTTGAAGAGGAAGTCCTGCTGCTCCTGTGGCAGCCCACGGATAGCTGCGTCTGTGGGCCAGAAGAGTGTGACGGGTTTGTGAATAGGATCGTTGATCAGCCCAAGCAGGTTGTTTTTCTGCAACATACCAAAAATTGGGGCGGAGGATTAGTGCTCCATCTGAAATGAAGTTGACCCTATGGAGTGAACGTCTACTCTAACTGGGATGCAGTGGCTTGTGGGCTGCCTGGTCACCAGCCTGCAAACACCCTGCCTTTAAAAACCAGATGCCTGAATTGAGCTGCCCAAGCTGAGCTACATGACTGGATTCTCAGAAGTGTGTCATCACCCAGGTCCGCCCACTGAAAACCAGGCTGAGAGCCCAACTTTGGTCTCAAAAAGTCATACTTGGGTCAAACTTTGGCTGCATAATTTGACATATGGTAGGACAGAGAGCTGAGTGGGGAGGGTAAAGGTGGCTGTGGGTCTGCTTGACATACATTTTCCCCACCCCCCCCCCACCCCCGGTGGGAGAGGGTCCATGTGTTGACCAGGGCTGTTGTGTGTTGGGTTGTGAGCTCTTTGGCTCCACTGAACACCATCATGCCAGTAATGCCATGTGCCATGCCTGTGCTTTTGTCTTTAAAAGAAGTATGTAGAACCTTTGCCCAGTGGCTGCTGTCTCTTGTGCCCTTACCTCTAGCAAACTGCTGAACAGGACGTATCCGTGTTTGGCTGCAACCATTTTAAGGCTTTCCTACAAAGAAAGAAATTTCAGTATCTAATAAATACATTATATGGGTATTTAAAAAGCAGATGTCAACTTACTTTCCCCTGTAAGTCACTTTTTATGATGAAATCAATATCACTGTATGTAAAAGCCCTGTGCACAAGTCCTCTTGTACTGTTCTTAGCATAACTGTAATTCCTGAATGAATTTTAAATACCACATTTAACTTATTCGGCAATGTCAAATGATGTTTGTATAAGGTCTCTTTAGTACCGCTGTTATTTTCTGTGACTTGAATGATTTATCTATCTAACAGTAACTGTGGAAGAGCCCCTGCATTGAGAACGGTGGTGAGCTGCACGTACCTTCTGAAGGGGGAAATCCTGCATATGTGGTGGAACCAGAATTTGGTTTATGACATGGATAACACCATTTGTGCCAACAGCATCACTGAGTAGGAATTCAGCTTCATTGTTCAAAAGCAGCGAGTTCTGGAAAGGCAACAAAACCCACATTTTCTGTGGCACCTTGTGGGACGGTGAGGCTGATACCAAATTTCTTTGATACAGTGAGCCCAGATCACCCTTTCTTTGCAGTGAACAGTAGCTTCAATTTTAATAAATTGCCCTTTGCTTTTCCAAACTGTCATCATGCTCATGAAGCTAAAGTCTGAAGATAAAATAACTTGTGTCAAAGCAAGGGTTGTACAAGTCCACTCTGCATAGCAGCTAAGTGCTGAACGCTTCAGCTTGAATGGCAATTTTCTTTTAATGCTATTTATTTTTGTGTATCAAGAGAGGGAAAGGGAACCATTCAGGTTTTTAAGAAAAGCTGAGTGAGAGCAGACTGTTTTATTACTCTGTCCCCTGCCTCTTCGTGCTCTGTTACCCGGGAATAGCTGATGTGTATTGGGTCCCCGTGGAGAGAGATGATGTTGGTGATCGCTGTCAGGTCGTTGTACAGCAGACTGGCACAACCCACCATATGGTATCGGAGGACTTGAGCCATCATTCCTTTGGCAGTCCAGTCCTTGACCTGCAGCAGAAAGTGGGGGAGTTGAGAAGCGGTTGAACAAGGCATCTGAACCCAAAAACTGGTGGCCAGCTTGCCATAAACCTCTGGCCTTACTTACACGTGGGTCGTTGTTTAGGATGTTCGTGTGAGGTACAAACAGAGTGAAAGGGCCAGGGCCTGAAATATCTCTGATGGACAAGGCCTGCCAAATTTAAGAGGACAAAGCAGCAATGAGTCGTTAATACCTGTAACATCCCTCAGAGATGGGGACAGCCCTGCTAGGCAGGAGGCTGTGCCCACAGCCCCATTGCTGTTGCGCGTTGGGTTCCCTTCCTTGCAATGTAAGGGTGAGAGAAACTCTCTTGTATCATGTGGGCTTTCCTTCCCAGACCTGACTGTCACCTCTGCCCACGGGTACAAAATGGAAGACTTTTCTCTCTGCTCTTTCGGCTTATAGCCAAGTCTTTGTTTCCTCTGCAGTAACGAACAGGAGGAGAGGGAAAGCTTGCAACAAACACTAAGCGTAGGGAGGGTGGCGAGGGCTATTCCCTCCTGGGCAAGGGAGGATGAATAAACCCTTTCGCCTTGAGATAATCGAGAGTGGATACCTGCATGTGTCTGTACATGCATTTAGCTGATACATGGTTACTTGTACTAAGGAGTACATTAATTACTGTTAGAGGGACAAATGGACCTGGGGTATTGCTCTGCAAGGACCACTGACAAATTAAATTAAGAGAGCTCTGCTGAAGTGAGAAGAAGTCATTCGTCTGCCATGGTAGCAGAACCGAAAGTAGACTATGAGTCTTTGGACTAGCAGGCCACTATACATACAGATGTGTGCTGCCCTGAGGCTTGGGGTAAACAGGGAATTACTACTGCCAGTCTCCAAAACCACAGTGAGAACTGGTGGTGCACGTTGTCTGTCTAGCAACATGCAGCAGCGCCCTGAGACGTTTCAGATGGGCAACTGAAAACACCATCGCAGTTTGGAAATGCAGCAGGGGTAGTAGAAGAGTGGTGTTTGCTCACATCAGACTTCATGAGAGATGTGCCAGAAGATCTCCAGGTGAAAGCTTCAGTTTTATGCCTGGTCTGGAGACCCTGTGTTTCCCTGGGATCTTGGTCTTGATCATTAATTCTCTTGAGGTTTTAATGGCAGTTACTATTTTAAATTGAAGCATCTCTGATATTGGTGACTTGTGATACAAATCCAGTGCCAATTAAGTTGAAGGATGTTGGTACACACCAGATTCTTGCCTGCTCCCCATAATCCTACACCCTTCAGGCAAAAGAGGGACACCACCTCCCCCCCTCCCCCCCCACTGAAAAAAAACCCCCAAACATCCAGCCTTTTCTTACCTCTAAGTGGAAATAAAACCTAGATGTTTTGGAGTCTCTGAGAAGTTCCTGCAATCAAGAACAAGACTTTGTAACAGTACTGCAAATGTGAGGCAACATCTGCGGAGTGCAAACAAACGCAACACTTGGAAAAGAAAGGGAACGTCTGGTTTGGAATCAATGCTGCCCATCTGCATTGCTCCTGTTTTGTTCTTGCCTTGCTCTACCAAAGAACAGGCTGCTTTGAAGTCTAAAAATACTAGTATTAACTCCCTATTGGTTTTGGGTTTTTTTGGGGGGGAGCAGATAACCTTATCTTGCAGCATCCTGTTCCTATTCCTGGTTTCTTGGACTGGGATTATGTCAGATTCTGGAGGTAGATTTACCAGCGTGTCCAAGAGAAAAATCGGCATGTTTCAGTATTAAATAACTACCTGAAGAAAAATAAGGGACAGCAAACATGTTCAGCGCTTTACCTGGAAGATACTGCCTCGGCACTTAAATCCATCCCCGATGTAGTTATGTTTGCAGGTGCAGGTCCTTTCTGTCAGCTCTGTGTCATTACAGATGGCAAATTCACTGCAGCCTCCGTTATTCTTGTAAGATCAAAAATTGAAATATTTAATTCTTTCATTGCCAGGTGTACAAACCAATTCTAGTTCATTGCTTTTTTCCATGTATATAGTTTAGAAAGATTTAATCCCAATAGCTTTTTGAAACCAGATGTTACTGGAACTTCTGATGGTATATGCTTTCTTGCAAACAATAAAGAGCATTTAAGGTTCATAAGAAATACATCCTCTGCATAAAAGAGGAGTTAGTTTTGATTCCCTCCTTATATTTTCAGTTTGTGGTGCTATAAGGTTCCAAAAGATTTCCAGGCAGGTTTCATTCTGGACCTTGGGGGATGAGTCTTAGCTGCCCTGCTTGGGCAGCACTGATGTACGCTGAAGGGAGCTATTTATGGCTGTAAATCATTTTTATTGGGCCAGGAGCCTGGATTTCTAGAGGAACATTAGCATAGGACTGTCTATTGCTTGTTTGGTGGCCCAGGCCAGCTGGAAGGAAGACCTGCCACATCCTCTAAAACATACCCTGTCTTCCCATGGGTGCACCACCAGTGTGACCTAAGGCTTGGAGCAGCAGATCCACCTCACCTGGCCACCTGCTCCAGGGACCTCTCTGTGCTAAGGGGAGATGGGATGGGTTCCCCCGAGAGTACTGAAGGAGCTGGCAAGCTCCTCTGCCAAGCCATTCTCTGTCATTTATCAGCAGTCCTGGTTAACAGGGGAGGTCCCAGATGACTGGAGACTTGCTAATGTGACGCCCATCTACAAGAAGGGTTGGAAGTAGTGGAATGGCAGTGTTAGGATAAGGGTTGGACTTGGTGATCTTAAAGGTGGTCTTCAACCTAAATGATTCTACTAGATGTTCCTCACCAGAAGCAGCATGCTGGGATTTGGAGCTCTGTCCAGTTATAAGTAGGTGCTCCCCAGTTAGTACCTCAGTCTGCAAATACATTTCTATCTTGGACTTGAGAGCAAATCAGGAAACACTAAGAAGCCATCTTATTTTTCTTTCCTTGTTCTTATTTCATAGTGTCCTTTCTACTGCTGGTCATCTTGGGGATTCTTTTCCACGGGCCATGAGGGGGAGCAGAAGCTCCTTTGGGAGCTACCAGCAGGGCCTGACTTGACAGGCCATAGTGAGCGCTCGCTGCATGTAGGGGGCTTGGGTGCACTTGCTATTTATTTGGCTAAGCCTTAGGTGCACTGCTGGCAATCTTGGGTTTATCATCGCTTCCTGTGAGGCTTTGCTGCACAGAGGTTTGGCTGTGGTGAAGCCAGATTAGCTTCTAGTCTGACATGGACACTTCTCAAGACTACCTTTTTTAAATATATAATTAGCCTGGCCTAATTAGCCAAGTGGAAGCAGAGTTACTGGAAAAAGGCATAGGAAAAAGCAAAAGCTTACAAAATCATAGGAAGCAGTGGCTAGTAACTTTGAGCTCCCCTTACTCTAGCTTCTGGTTTTTGCCCTTGCTCTTTCATCTCTGCAACCTTTCAAGGTTAGAGAAACTCTGCTGACAGGCCAGACTGGGAGGGTGAGAATTATTGTCACTGCGCTCGGAGCGTAAAGGATTGATGTGGAGAGGAGAGTGGATATGACCCTGCTGCAGCTTGCCAGGAAGCAGGGCAGTGTGGCTGGTGCAGAGCACAGTGGTGCTTGCAGTGTGTGAGCTACCTTGTGCGAAATGAATGTGGTTAGTTCTCAGCCTGCAGGGATAAGTGAGGGATGGAGCGAGGAATGCCACAGGAAGCCCTGTGTTGCGTGTTGTGGGAGGGAAAGGAGGGAAATGGTTTCTGTGGAGGATGATTCTTTTTTTTTCTTTTTTTTTTTTTTTTAATAACCTCCCCATCAAGAGAGGTTTCTGTCCTTCTGTCCTCCCACCCCATCTCCTGTTTCACTGTTCACTAACCCACCTCTACTACAGCTTGCAGTGTTGCTATCCTGTATGATGCATCCACAGGGATGCATTTGGGATGCAGCCTACACGTGGCCATGGGGGCTGCGGGGTTCTGTTCTTTGGCTGCCCCAGGTGACCCTGCAGGCTGGGACCTCTGCTGGAGGCATCTACTCCAGGGAGCCCAGGCATGCCCGGGCCCCTAAGCCTGTGTTGTATTGCTCCAACAGGGATTTAACTGGTAATGACCTAGCAGTGTGAGGACTCGAGACTCTTGATTTGGCTATAAAAATTTCAGACTGAGAAGGGGATGTGTATGCTCACACTTGATTGTTTCTCTTGTTCAGGCTGCAGAGGTATGGTCCTAAATCTCACCAGAGTACTTAATAACAGGAGAATATTAAAAATAAATAGGGGGGGTTGACCTGCCATAGGCTATTCTCTTTGGTTCCCAATCACCTGGCTCTGAGAACAGCTGGAACTGGCCCCTGAGCATCAACAACCTGAACCCTTGATTTTTTTTTTTTTTAACATTACAGGTAATGTGCAATAGATCAGACTTTTCTCTCTGATCATTTGAACAAAGCTTTTTTAATCATCTTGCCTAGAAGCTGAAGTTTTTTTCCCCATAGTAACTGAAATGTTGGCAAGCCCTCTGGGTCCCAAACACAAATTTAGATGGTGACTTTTTATACGAATTCTAGCAATGACAGAGTCTGCTGAGAAGACATGACTTGTGCTTTACCACTACAGACTAGGGTCTGTTTCTCTAGATCTGAAGTGTTGTGGTGTGTGGTGGGTTTTTTTGTTTGTTTGGTTTTTTTTTAGACTTCATGATGAGTCCAGCCTCTCACTTGGATTATGTCCAGGAAAAGCCCTTACTGTGTGTCTAGCTTCTAAAACAGTGGTGGCACTGAAGCATGTACCGAACTAATCACACTTAAAAATTAGTTAACAGAAGTGGATTCTGGGCATAGAAGGCCCCAGATTTACCCATCCAACTTAGTTTTGAATGTATACAAAACCTGAAAGTGTAATGATTATAGCAAGACCTTAAATAGTCTCCTTAAATGGATACTTACTTGTGAACACAGATTGATGTATGTGCATCTTTTACCATCACCGGAGTATCCCTTCAAGCAATTACATACTGCCTACAAAACAAAACCAGAAAGCATGCATATGTGGAAAGATGTTTGACTTTTTTCAGCACACTTACATTTAATTTACTTTTTTGCCAGACTATTTCATAGTGATGTGGCGTACGTCGCCTCTCCCTCATCGGTTCCTTAGCTAGCATGAGCAACCATAGACTGAGATCGGGGAATAAAAATTTCCAGGAGGCTCTGTCTGCCCTTTCTCTGACTATTCATCTCTCATCTCTTCTCTGCTGTCCTGGTCATTTGAAATGACCTGCACGCAGTCATCTTGCTGGCAAGACAGGCTAAACCCCCAATTGGTTTCCCTCGTTTTATTTGCATAGGTTGGTATTCGCCTCTCTTCCCTTTCCTTCCCCTGTATTTTTTTTTTTAAGTGATGAAACATATCTTCAGAACACACTTGGAATTGTGTCCTGATGTTACTGATAGCTTCTTGTGCCATGGTAATGCATTTGACACTTACGTTGTGATTACTCTGTTTTGCACTTGCAGTTATCACAAAGATGAAAAATGAACATGGCTGCAAAGAAATGACTTATCTTCCTCTCCAATTCACTGCTTAATGGCTCTCAATTTAGAATTCACATTTAATATGTAGGAGATTGAAAATTCAAGGAGATTTCTGCAGCAGAAATAAAACTGGTAGGCAGTGTAATAGCAGTGGTTTATGTATCTGTATGACTGAAAGCCCTACAGACTCATTTCTGTCTTGTACGATCGGCTCTGCTGCAATGGGATTTTGTAGTGGAGGTTGTTATTGCTCTGATGTTAACTATATTCCCATGGGTAAGGAATCTACTACTTCTGTCCCCAGGGAGGGTGTATGGAAGAAAATAGCCATCAACTGTCTTGTCTAGAGGGATGGGGAAGGAGTTAAGTGGCCCCTTGCTCCCGCCAGAAACGTACTGACTTGCAAGTGACAGTCAAGGCAAAGAGTTAGTTGATTGGTACTGCAAAAAAGGTGGATGGGGTTACTGCCCCTCCTGTCTCTGGGCAACTGGAAGGCAGGAGGTGGCCTCTGACTCCTGGTTGCAGTTTCCTGCATTGCTGCTGAAGAAACACTGTTGTGCAGTGCAATATGAAACTATTGGGGGATGACAAGAAGTGCTGCAATTGGGGTGTCCAGCTTCCGAAACCATTCAAAAATTAGAAATGCTAATCTGTGTCATGGGATTGCCTGGGCCAATTTGTTTCTCCTTTCCCCCCATTGTCCTTTCATACTTCTTTTTCTTTGGGGACTATGTGGTACTTCTGCATGGGAGGCGCAGAACGGCAGAGGAGAAAGTGCATGCCGGTACGCTGTAACCCCTTTACAAGAACTGTGATTCAGCCCGTCTCGTTTTCTTGTGAATACATTAGAGCTGTGCTGGGAGAAGGGCTAGTCTGAAATGGACTTTTTCCATGGGCAGTTTCTATAACAATACAAGAAACACGATCTGACAATACTTTCAAATTGGCAGGTTTTCACATCAAAACCTCCCAAAGGAGAAAAACAATGGCTTGAAACAGAAAAACACTGATCACCTCTGCAGTTTTGGATTTTTTACTGAAATAATTTTTTTCATGTTTGTCCATGTTCCCCCTCAAATACCTTTTCGAGGGAAGGATATACTCTTCAGAATTTTTGTTATGAAATCCACTTTTACATTTAAAACCAAAGTCGAGATGGGGAAATCCTTCTTTACCCAAATGTAAACAGTTGGCCAGTCTTATTTTTCTGTGCTGTCAAAGTACTCACTTGATTGGGTCCCGTCTGTGTGCATTCTGCATTTCTATCGCATCCACCATTGTTCTCCAGACAAGGGTTGATTTCTTTTATAAAACAGAAATAGTATAATAATAATAATAATAAAAGGTGACTTCTGAAAACCCAGTAAGGGGGAATTTTAAGTAAAGCATACTAAGAATGCAGATTTATGACAACTGTGAATCAATGAAACTCATTCCTTCAGCTACTTAATACCTCAGTCTAGGTCTTGCAGTTGTCTTGGTGAAGGCTAAAACACTGCCATAAGCATTTCTAAAACCATACATGGGGAGGTATGGTAGGACAGCTTCTAAAACTCTTTTAAGTTTGCAATGGTGAGAGGAGCATGAGTGTATCAAGCTGCTGAAGGTGGGGCTATCCTTGTTGAGAGGTAGATCTTTTATTAATAAGCTTTGGTGTCGCACCATGGTGCTGTAGTCACATGGTTTGCCAAGCAGTATCAACCACGGGGCATGTAGAGATGCCTTTGGCATCAGGGTCTATAGTTATCAGGGAAACTGCACTTCTGGGTCATAGCGGAAGAAGGATCTTCCACCTACAGGAAAACACACTCCTGTAATGTTCCTCCTCGTGATATATGACATTGCAAGCGCTTACCGATGCAGACTATTCCATCTCCAGTGTACCCAGCACTGCAGACGCACACTCTATTGCCAGGAGTTGTTCTTCTGCACTCTGCTTTGGCAGAACAGCCACCATTGCTGGTCTTGCAAGCATCAATAGCTGAACAGTGACAACAACCCAGATTAAAACAATGTACTTAACCTGAAAAGCAGAAAGCTATTTAAGCTCTCTTTATCTTTTAAAGGGATTTGGTAATGTTTTCTGAACACAGACCCTTTCTGATTTAAGAGGCCACAGACTTCATTAGTGTCAGATATTTAATACATCTTACTGATTACACGAGGGAAAGCTGAGCAGATGCTTCTAGTCTGGAAGATAAAAATTCACCCAGGACTGACTTTCAGCAGTTTCCCATCTTCTGATTCTGCCCATTCTAACTAAGCCCCAAAAAAGGGACCTTCATGTTCTTCTCTAGATTAAATGGCCATTTTAAGCTTTCCCTTAGCTTGCCTTTTTCTGCATACAGATCAAATGCCCTTCTCTTGCTGGATGTCTAGAATGCGATACCATCCAGCCCCCTCCTGTGACAAAAAGTCCTTGTTGTTATTCAAATGGATTCTTGCACCACTTCTCCAGCTCTGGATGAGTTGGAGGCTGGCAAATTGAGCTTGCTTGGGTTGCCCCAAGACCAGGGAAGGGAGCTTTTTCTGATCTTCAGTGTGAATCAAACCAGCCCAAACACTCCTTTAGTTTTTGCCTCAAGTGACCCCAAATTGCTGTTTCAGCAGCTATAACAGCCAGACGGGGGAGATAACTTGGCCTGTAACTGGTTGTGCCTGGGAACCCCGTATAGGGCTGTAAGGGTGAGTGCAGAGCTACTGTGTCACCCAGCTCTTCCTGCACATGGGGAATTTCCCACCAGCTGAGTTAAAATGGATTTGGTTGATTTGTGCCAGAAGAGAAAATGAAAGCAGCCAGAGTAAGAATGCTAAAATCTTGGATTAGGACCCTGCCAGCCATTGTAAGTAGACAAATATGCTTCTGTTCCCAAGAGAATTAGTATTTTAATCGTTTAAAGATTAAGTAAAACAACTGTAAAATTAATTACAACTACTGTAGCCGGAAGCAGTCTATTCTGTAAGTCTGGGTATCCCAGGCTCTTGGAGGGACATCTAGGATAAACTGCTGTTGCCCTTTTCTGAGGGCCTTGGATCCATCTGGTCTAAAGAAGTTGATTTTAGCACCCCAGAAATCTGTGCAAGTTCAGAAAGCCGAGGAAATGGTCGGGCTATACAGCTTCCAATAGCTGGAAGTGCTGTTGTACCCTGAACTGGCCTCTTTTCGCTGGGCTTTGTTAGGAAAAGGAGTAAAAGTCATAATCCAGGTTTCATTATTCTGCAAACAATGGGGCTGGGGTTGTGCATGGCACGTTCCCTTTTCCCTGCTCTCCCTTAGCACAATGCCTTGCAACTTGGAGATTTTTGAGCCCTTTGTTTGCCATGAATCTGCACCTGTTGGGCTCTTGCTTGTTTTGAGCAAACTGGCAGCAATTCCAGTTTTTTTTAACTTGTGCCTAGGGAAGTGCTTATTGCTCACCAGCTCCACCGTGACCACGGAGTGCTTCAAGCATGGTTTTAGGGTTTTTTTTCGTTGTTTTTTTTTGTTTGTATTTTTCAAAAGGGAAGAAACAAAGTCCACTTGCCTGTGCAGAATGTCCCATTCCCCTCAAACCCGGCTGCACACATACAATAGGCAGTGCCATTTGATAGGAGAAGGCAGCTAAACAAGGAGGGAGATGATGTTAAAAAAAAAAAAAAAAATTAGACAAGTCTTCTGTACAGCCCTTGTTTTTGTGCATTGTTCCAAAGGTAATGTCGCATAGAAATAAGGCATTTAACCAAACAATATAATGTAGTTAGAATGATAAAAATGAACCTAGTTGGACCAAGCTTTCCCAATGCATTTTGGATGTATTATTTTAAGTATTAAATATGAATGCTTTGGTCATCAAAGTGTCCTGTAAGGCTTGAGAGAAAGAACAATCTGCTTCTCCTGTCAGAAACACAGTCTTGATGCCAGCATGCGTGGGATCCCCCTGAGCAAATTTGAGAGTCGAGTTTGTTGCCAAAAAAGCCTGGTAAAATATCACTACTGTGAACTGCAGGTCACAAACACACAGGGGAGAGAATGATCTATGGCTGGGAAAAAGGGGTTTATGCCCCTCTGGTTTCTCTGCTCCTACAGAAGAGCTGTGGCTGCAAATGAGGAGTCTTTCCAGCCACCTTTCCTTGTTCTTTAAATGTCTTGGGTAATATAAATCTTGCTCTTAAGTCAATGATGGGGGGCAGGTGTGCTTCAGTAATGGCTGAGTGGGGTTGACTCGCTCCTTTTAAAAACTGGTTAGTGTCCCAATACTGGTGCTGGACCACCAAGAGCATTTTTTTAATGTTTTGATGTGAAGAGGAGAGCTTCTCAAATGCAGCTCTCTTTGGTGAAGTTCCTAGTGTCAATGGTATTTCTCAGTGGTATGTGTGGTGGCAAAATAGGAGGGACTTAACCCTGACCTCTTGTTTTCTTTAGTCCTGCAGGTTCCATTTCTTTGTATATTGCATGGTAGGATGTCTCATGGGTGGGTTGTTTTTCATTTGGTTTTTTTTTCCCTTCCTACAAAGTCTCATTTGTTTCCCCTTTTAACATGCATATTTTGAACTTTTTGGCCTAATCACTGAATACGTTACATTAACATCACTCCTTTTCTCTGTGTCAGAAAACATGAGTTATCTATGCTGCTGAGAAGTCTTCATAAAGAGCAAGATGGACTATGTTTTTTGCTTGCAAGAGATCCCCTTTTTCTCCCCCCTCCTCCAAATAAGAGGATTTCATACTTACTTAGCACTGGTATGGCATGAAGCATTACATGCATCATCTTTGATTTCTGCAAGAGGAAGAAAAAAAAAAAAAGAAATGGGGATCAGAACCTTTTGGGCCAACCTCCTTCTAGCTTCCCAGTCTCTTGCTCCCACCACACAGAGCTGGAGTCTGAGTTTTGCTCTCAGTCTGTGTAGAGACTCCATCTGTCTAGATCAGTGGGTACCACTTAAATCCACTTGTGAGGAAGAGGCCTGTCACCATATTGCCAAGAAAACATTTCACCTGTTGTCATTTGTATTTACTCTGGTGAGTCTTGCACTTTATTGTTTTAATTATTTAAGTGTAGGTTTTCCAAAGGAACTGAAATTTGCCCAGATACAGCAACTACAGCAACTCTTTAACTGTAGAGTTCATTTTGTTACTACTTTTTCCCTAAGCGAATTTAAAACGGGTATTGAATGCTATTATTCATGCGCTTAAACATTTTTTAATTTTATACTATTATATGTAGAGTTCTGAAACAGTTATTTAATAGATTCTAATAATGCCTACCTAAAATGCAGTTTTATTGGATATAGGAACTGTATTAAACCAACACAAGATGATCTATTTGCGAATTAATTTTTATTGTATTAACAAGATCCTAATTTAATATCCAGCATTGTTTAGTTAAATCAACTTACTGAAGCACTTGAGAGGCTTTTGGTCAGAGGATCAAAACGCGCTAGGTAATTCTGCAAAATATATAGCCTTAAAAAATGGGATTTTCTTTTGGGAGAGATACAGGGCGATACAGTTGGAGAATTAGCTAAGTAAGGCATTTAGGTCTTGCGAGCAGTATCTCAGCTGGCTTTCTATTAATATGGTAATTAATTGCCATAGCACATGAGCGTCACCTGCATTTTCACTGTATGCGGGAAGCTGCTGGCTATCTGGTAGTGCACTGGCATCTGATCATGGTTGTAGTTCTGGCGTTTCCCGAAATGCTTGCTTCTTTCCCCGGGAAAAAAAAGGAGGGGTTACTCACCGGTCTCACATGTCACACCTCTCCAGCCAACGTCACATTCACAGGAGCCATCCCCGTCGGTCCCGCTGCTGCATTTCCCGTGGACGCAAGCGCACGCTGCGGGGAGAGATGGGAGGAAACCTCTGTCCCTGGGCAGGGCAGCGGAGCATGCAGCGAGGGGAAGGGAGGGCAGGAGCGTGGCCCAGAGATCTTCTGTGGATGGCACTTTCTGCTCTGGACTACTTCGAGAAATGCTTCTGCTCGTGCCTATTTGGTTTCTTCCTACAGACTAAATCTAACTTCAGAATATGTTTATCTTTCCTCCGTTCCCAAACGTAGGGACTGAAACTATTTTAATGGGAAAGCATTGGTGAAAAAGCAGTGCTGAAGAGGATTATTCTTGCTAGGCACTGTTCTAAGCCTGTAGCATGCCGAGTAGGAGGCACTGTCTCCAAACAAGGGAGTAAAGAGAAAATACCATAATGGGGAAAGAAAAGGGATTAATGATGTTTTTGAGACTGGCCTATTACCAATGAAAGCGATGTACTTCTCCAGGATCTAGAATAGACGTGATTAGAAGGTCTAAGAGGAAGGTTTCGATGTCTGACAAGACTAGCAAAGATGCCTGTGTGTCTCAGGGATGCCGAGTACCTTGATCGCAGTTGCGGCCGTATTTGCCTTCGATGCAGTTTTCGCAGGCTGTGCCGACAAACCCCTCTCCGCACTCGCAGGTGCCTGTGCCGTTGATGCCATCCAGGCAGACGCCGTTTCCGAAGCAGGCGCTCCCTGCTTTCCCCGGGCAGGGCTGGCACTGCTGCCCAAAGAAACCCGCGCAGCACTCCCTGGTCTGGAAACCAAGAAATGCTGAGCTGAGGGTCAGGATCAGGGCAGCAAGCGTGGCAGCAAGCAGGTGGCTGCTGGATGTTGTCTCTTGGGACTGCCGCTGGGCGGAGGGGAGCTATAGATTTGGATTTTTAGCAGCGCTTCAACTCTGCTTGTCTTTGGCCATGCTCTTTGCTGTGCTGGGGCTCAAGCTGGCACCCCAAGTGGGACCAAAGTGTCTTCCACCACCCCAGGGAAAGGTGGACGAGACTGCTAAGGACAAACGTGGCGTTACTTTTCCCAAACCTGTGTTACCTCTGCTGTCACATCAGCTCCCAGCCCTTCCTATGCTGCAGCCATCAGCAGCCTTTAACCTCCCAATCTCTGCTGCATCCAGAATAAAAGGGCTATAAATATATTGTCAGGGACCGCCTTGATGTGCTGCGTGTGTTTAGCGGGGGTTACAAGGAGGGTGAAGTTCAGGGATGGGGGTTTCTGGCTTTTACCGTGACAAGCAGCATACTCACGATGATGGTTTTAGCACACTTTTGCTGGCACCCGATCTGGAAGGTGTACATTCTCATGTTGTTTTCTGAGAGGATGCAATATTTTTTCCCTCCTGTCTGAACATAAATTGGAGAAATAGCTCCACTTCTAAGTAATATTGATCAGATACTTTCAAATGTTTTAAAAAATGGGACATTAACTTTATGCATGCTGTGCACTCACACATTCACAATGAAAATGAAGAAAATACTTGCCAAAATAAAAATTCATTAGCTAAATTATTTTTGCTAGAGAACATATGAGCAATTTAACTCTGTGCCCTGTGGCATTTTAAAGATGTGTCTAATACTGCCATTGCTCAGAATTGAATAAAATTTTTTCTTAAGTTTGACCAAAACATTTTTCTTTTTTTCTGACACATTTCCTGTTCTTCCTAATTCTTCTTGGAAAACTGAGAGCCCAAGTTCTGCAAAAACAGTTGCTGAAACTATCTTCCAGGTCTGAACACAGCTGGGAAAGATTTCTTGCAGAAGAAGACTTGCTGGTCTCATTGTACACTTGTTAGGAGATCAAGATAAGCATCCATCCAGCTGCTCCTTGTCAAGGAAATGTTAATGGTTCTGAGTTTTGCTCATGAGCACTTCAGCCAGTTACTTTAATGGGCTGGATGGGACTTGATCTGCTTTGGAATCCTATTACCGGCATAATTAATCAAAAAAATTATAAAGGAAAATATGCTTATATAATCCCAACAGAGGGGTTTTCCCAGAGAAATTTAGATGCCAAGAAACTCTAGGTCTTATTGTGGTTGACAGGGACCTGCTAAGTATCTGCGGTTCTCATGCATTGGACCTGGGCACCCAAAGTCTCTACATTCTTCAGTTCTCCTTGTGCCCATAACTCACAGCACATTGCTGGGGACAGGTTGAGTTTGCCCTTCTGTACATCTGTGATTTGAAGGGCTCAAAGCTGCTTCTGTAGTTCCTCCTGTAGCAAGCATACCCCAAACCATGTTCAACTCCCTCAGTTTTGCATGGTAGAGAGGTAACCTTTGCAGTTTGAGGAGTCTTCAGTTGTCCCAATGCATACTAGAAACTAATCTTTTGAGATAAAACTATCTCTAAGCTGCCCTTGGTTCTGCTATCTTGCTCTCGGGGTGGATTGAGTCTATTGAGTGTAAGCAATGTATGTAGCAGGCTGAAGTAACCGTGGTAACTTTTGTTGAAACTGAGGCAATTGTATTAAAACCAGGATTAAATACATCTATGCTCAGTTTTGATAAAAAAAATAATTTAGCATTAATGATAAAATACTTACTGTTTCTTTTGTTCCTGGGGGGCAACTTGATGGCCGTGAACAATTTCTGCACTTTTCCTTAAGCAACACAAATGGGAGGTAGTTAATAGACTGTATAGAGCTGCAGACAGGTTGTTTAATAGGCAATGCATAATTTCCAGCTGTATTTCTAAGACTAGCCCTTGGGGTGTATAGTGAGGATAATCACTTCCATAAAGGTGTTGAGGGTAGCTGGACTGCTCAGCAAGGAAGAACATCCCTACCAGCAGGTCTGTAGGGACACCCCATGGGAAGTCTTCTCCCAAGAGGAAGGAGGAGGAAAGCTCTCTTAGATATTTCGCTTTGCTCTTCTAAAGCAATGCTTCCTAAAGGCCTCCCCATCGAAAGCACAACAAGAGACGAATCCTGAGCAGTGGTACAAGGGCAATAGAAACTCGGAAGTGGAAAACTCATATGCTGTATATGTCCTATGCTATATGTGCGTGTAAAGTCAGTTTCTGCAAAACGCTTTAGGTATATGTTGTGCCTAATGTACAAGGTTTAATATTATTCCTGTTTAGGTAAATATGTGCTTAGTTTTTGGCAGGGCTTGAATGAATGTTTAAGTACGTTGCTGCGTTTGAACATAGCGGGGAAAATAATTTTCCATGGGAAAACAAAGGACTACGTGCGAAGCCTGGTTAGTACCTGACAGAGCAAAGCTGAGGGGAAAGCCTTGAGTGAAATACACTCAAATACGGGACTGTATCCCAAGGAAAAGAATCAAGCTGCAAAAATTCATGCCTGTTAAATTTGCTTTAACTGATGCACAAGTCTCATTTTGTCTTCCTTGTGTACCTCGTTGCATGCTCCATAAAAAAGGGAGGTACCTGCTTGTTTGCTGTCCTGTTTGACTCACTCAGGAGAAAAGACAAAGGGAACCTTTCTCTGCCAGTTTAAGGAAACCACATCCTATTCTTTAAAGGAACGTAAACCCATTTGTATTTCATATATAAAAGGAAGAAAAGAGGGAGAATGCTTTACTCAGAGGGCATGAAGAATTAATGTGTTTGTGCAGCAGTAATCTACACTTGGAATCAAAAAACCCATTTTTCCTTACAGAAAATATTTTTTTTTCACTTGTTTACTTTATAAACAATTGACCTGGCTAAGAAGATCATAGAATCATAGAATCATTTTGGTTGGAAAAGACCTTTAAGATCATCTAGTCCAACCTTTAACCTAACCCTGCTATCCCACACTAAACCATGTCCCTAAGCACCTCATCTATCCTTCTTTTAAATACCTCCAGGGATGAGGACTCCACCACCTCCCAGAGCCTGACAACCCTTTCGGTGAAGAAGTTTTTCCTAATGTGTAGCCTAAACCTGCCCTGGTACAGCTTCAAACCATTCCCCCTCGTCCTATCATCTGTTGCCAGGGACAAGAGGCCGACCCCCACCTTGCTACAGCCTCCTTTCAGGTAGTTGTAGAGGGTGATAAGGTATTAGAATAGTGCCTTATTGTTATTTGCTGAAAATTAAAGTTCAGGAATTGCTTATTCCTATGCTACTCTAACTGTATTTTGTCTAGGCTCTCAGTACACTGATTGCAGGAGCAAAGCAGTCTTGATAGATGCTAAAACTCTGGTAGGAATATCCTTTGTGGAAAATGCGTGCATTCCTTACTGGGAAATATAGTAATTCTGGGAAATACAGTAATACTGGGAAATGTCACGTATTCTGTACATTTTAGTGGTGTTTGGCTATAGATCTCTCTGATGGGCCTTTAAACATCCGTATGAACAGAACCACTTACGGTGATCGTGGTATCGTTTATATCACATCTGTTCTTCTGGATTTCCAGGACTCTTCCCAAACCATGAATAATTCCTTTGTCTGTTGCAACATTTGCATAGCTTATAGGTGCGTCATTTACAAATAGCTGCAAGAGAAACGCAATCCATTAGGAGGCGGTGGAGCTGTTTAGTAGCTTTGTGGTAACTGCGGCAGTAGTGGGTGAAAGAAGGAGCAATGTTCAAGCCTGACTTCAGGAAAACCAAAGAATGTCGTTAACTTCAAGCATTTGCTCCCATCCCAGTTTTGCTGCATTTAAGAACTTCACCGAACTGGGGGGCATGAGATGACACGCAGCCTGGTGAAGTTTCTTAGTGATAGGATTTGGCAGAGCACCTTTTTCCACCGTGGGGTGTAAAGGTTTTGAAGAAGGAGCCTAAATCAAGCCAAAAGCTGCATTTGCTGTCTCTAGGGAATGATGGGCTTCAGGGAAGACCTCCCAGGAGCTGCTCCTTCAAGGTGGACTTTCATCATCTCACTGTGCTACCCCATGCTCCCATTGTCCCCTCATCGGCAACAGCCCTATGAGCAGACATTTCTTCCAAGGCTCTGCTTTGGGCAGAGCAAACAGCGAGGCTGAAACTGCTTTGATGACAAGATTTTGGTCCTCCTTTGCCTGTGCCCTGAGGGAGCTCTGGGACAGAGAAGAAGGAGGACCAAGTTCCCTTCCTGGCTATGCCACAGAATTGGGTATGTCGCTTCGTCTTGTTGTGCCTGATTTTCCCCTGTGTGGTGTTGAAAGGCAATTCATATTGGTTGCCAAGTGCTTCAAGCTCTTAAGATTGAAAGTTGAGTAAATCCACAGAAAATAAATTAATGTTTTGTAGCTGAAGGCAGGTTTCTAATAGCTCTTGGAAGTCGGATTAATGACTGCTTTGTAATGCAGGCTTGTAGCTGCTAGAGATGCACGCCCACCGCAGTAGCTTCTCAAATGCAATGCTAAATGGGAACAGCATAACTGAAATCAAATTCAATCGAAGATCCCTTCAAGGGTGACTTTGAATTAAGCAGGTCCGAAAGAGACCTTGAATTTGAGTGACAGCTAAGTCCCAGAAGCACATGTGGGGTGCGTAGCTCTTTTTGACTGCATGCTAGTTTAAAATTGAAGCTGGATTCAGAAAAAGCAGGAAACCTGTTTCTCTGAGCAAGTGCAGACAGTAGTACCTGGCTGTTGCGAAGGAAGAACCCAATCTGGTAGGAGAACCCCAGCATGGTCTCCCTGTGCATGCCGTTGTGCAGGTTGTTCTTCAGGAGCTTCTCATCCAGCACAACATGATAGCGGATTTGGTCTTCATCCTGCAAACACATGATTAAATTCAGAGTTACGTAACAAAGCATGGCAAGTTCTTTGGGATAGCTTTTCCCACAGGGTACAAGCTGAACATAGACTGCCTGAATTTAAGGAAAAGCTTCTCCAGATGGCAGGTTATTTCATATTTATTACTGTGGAGAGTCTACATTCCAGTCATATTGAAACTTTATTGACCATGGGGGATGGAAGCCTATTCAACTGGCAGGACCAAGGTTTGCTTGTGCCTGGTAGTACCCCTTTCTGTGTATAGGGCTGGCTGACAGATTCAGGGAAAAGTCAGTCAGATGATTTTTTTAAGACACTGAACTTCGTGAGTTCATTTGACATCAAAAGTTGCATATTCATGAATGCTTTCATAATCTTCCCCATACCCATTTCTTCTTGTGAATCCCTGAACAACCTATAAATGAATGTTTATGGCAACTTATCGGTTTGTTTGGTTTTTTTTTTTAATCTTTAAGGTCATCTTCAGTCAATAAAGTGCTAGAGCCACACCTGTTAATTGGAAGGTTTCCTATGCGTTGTTGCTAGAGTGTATTCATTTGTCATTGATATGGTGGAATTATTCTCTGTACATCAGAATTTTGTGAGGGCTTCCCAAGGCTTCTGCAGGTTGCTCAGAAGCAGGGGACTCCCAAAGCTCTCCCTGACTTGGAAGAGGAAGCAGAAGGGGGATGTGTTTGTGAGAGATTTGTAGTTGTGAGAGAAGCTGGGGCAGTTGGAGGGCTTGGGAGCTGCCTAGCCAACAGATACAGTGCTGCTGCAGCTGTATGTCTTTGCAGTAAAAGGTGCTTGTGGGAAATCCTGTTGCCTGCTGTCCCCTTGTTCGGAACATTCATACTGCTCCTCCACCTTCAGCTCCTTCAAAAGTGCGTGAAAGCATGAAACAACCCCAGGTTGCAAGACTTGTGTCACCTGGCTTTGCCCATGGGGTGAAGTGGTGGTCTTTATATCTCATAGGGGGGACTTACTCTGCTTTGTTTTCCACAGATTTGACAAAGAAATGTTTGTAGGCAAGAAGGTGGGAATTAAGATAGAGATAATCCACTAAGGCATAGGCCTCCATCAACGTCCAACCCTCTTTGATCCTCCTGACTTTGGATGCTTTGGAGGAAAAGTTAACTCTCGTGAACCTGCATTTCTGTTTTTAGTCACCAGCAGAGTGAGAACAAAACCTTGCTTCCAGCGAGGCCAAGAAATGGGGTTTCTTCCCAGTGCTGAGCTCTTCCCTCTGCAGCATAGTTCTCCCAAGGTGTTTCATGAAGAGGATAAGGCTTAGGCAGGCTTAACCTTATGGTTGTTTTCTAATTTTCTTTGTCAGGTTGCCACACGAGGCAAAGTTGGGAGGATGGAAGAAAGACAGAAGAAACATAAGTAGTGGAAGTGAAAAGGATTTCTGTGTGTGCATAGCCTGAATCCAATGGGATTGATGTCTTAAGGCTACCTATGCGTATCTCAAAGTTTGTTATAAACGCTTCTTAGAGTCATGTGGAAAGGGTGATGCCACGTCATGAAACTAACTAGAATAGTGTTCAAAAGTCATTTGAGCAGACATAGCTTGATCATGCGTGAATTCTTCTGGTGAGGCAGCAGGCGCAACTTTTGCAGTGAGTCTGCTGATTGGTGGTAAATGTTTTGGGACAAGTCATTTGAACCCCGTGCTCCTCAGCTTCCTGGCTGTAAATGGAGACCATGAAAGTAGGGACAGAGTGCGGTAGGGTAAATATTTATGGAAGAGGTAAGGAAGTATTAATGTCACTGAGCAAGTCATGGGTGAAGCTTCCTCTGCAAGGTGTGGCTCTCGATATGCGCGCTCGATAAAGCTGTTTCAAACTGGAGCAAATGCAAAGAAAGGCACTGGGATGATGCAGGAAATGGACAGCTTATCTCGGGAGGAGACCAACAGGATTGAGAAGGCTGTTTGGCTGTGTAAAATACGCCAGGGCACAAATTCCAGAGAAAGTTGTTTCAGCTAAAGCCTATTCCTGGCGTAAGAATAAAGGGATATAAACTGGCCAGAAGTGTGGTGTCAAAATAATATAAACTAGCTCTGGGCATGAAGTCTGATGTCAGCAGGGGAGGTGGGATGGACACTTCTGCACCGGTGGGAGGAGCTGATGGCCAGGTTAGACATGAGCCTGGTGTGGGGCTCCTGAGAGCGGGCAGCAGCAATGGGGTTTGCCCAAAGAAACTTTTCTAGCCAGAAAAATTTCAGAAGTTTTTCTGAGCCCTGGGACTGGCCAACAGCGCTTGTGAACTGGGATGAGCAATGGTCTGTGGAAAGTGGCTAGGCAATAGCATTCTTGCAGGAGTGACAGGGCAAGCATCTGGATAGTTTAAGGAAGAGTCAGAATATGTTTGGCGTTATTAATGATGGGGTTGCCAGAGACGATGAGACTAGGCTTGTTGACCTAGGAAACTCATTTCAGTGTTATTCCTGGTCATTCTTGTACTGATCTTATTTGGGAAAAAAAAATCTACCTATGAAATGTTTTGGATATTATCAGCAGTGTTTTAATCTAGAGAAGGACAAGCCCCAGAACAAATAGCTAGGCTCTTCTTGCAAGCCAGGAAAATACAGGTGGATCCATCCCTCTTCACCTCTTCTGGTGTTAAAAACAAAAACAAACTTAGTGGATTTCAAGAAAACAAGTCCCTCTTCCTCTTTCTGTGCCCTCTCAGTCCATCCACTTGTAACTGAGATGAGATACAGAGTTGTTAAGACAAGTCTTGTGAGTAATACGTACCAGAGTAGCAGGCTTTTTATCCCTTAGGTAATTTTCTATGGCATCATTGTTTGGGGCAAAGACTGTGTATGCATTTGCAGCTTCTATTTCATTTGCCAGGCCGTATTGCTGTTGTGAAACACATAAAAACCAAATCAAAATCACCACAGATAGTCTGATACCAGTCCAAATGCAAACAAAGCAGAGAACCGCTTCTATTCTTAAAAGGATGGGAAAGCTTACAATAATGTAGCCCCTGAAAATGGAGTAATCGGGCATTTGCTCCAGGCGGGCCAGCAACCTTGGCATGATGGTGCTGCGGAGCGGGGTCAGAACCTGAAAAGGGAGCAGATATCCCACGTCAGCGCATGTGCATGTGCCGCGGCAACGGCTGCAAGGATCAGATGCGGGAGAAAACGCTGTTCTGTGCAAATACTTTTTTCCAGGAGTTGTTAATTATTTTTCAGTGCTTGGGGTGCAGAGGAGTAAATCCTCCCCGTGGGGCCATATACCTTATCGATAACATGTATGATCCCATTTGTGGATGCGATGTCACCAGCCACGACGTGAGCACCCTCGAGGGTGAGGTTCTGAAAGAGGGAAAGGAGAAAGGGTTTGCTTTTGCATGGCAGTGGTGGTGTTTTCCTGGCGGTTCATGCTGTGGCTTTCCACACCTTCCCAAACGCTTGCCCGGGGTTCCACCACCGTTCTGGTCATCCCAGCATGCGCCTGCCCTCAGGGAAGCGTGCGCGGTAGAGGTGGCTTTGGGACTTGGTGCCGCTCCCTGTGCGCAGACTGGCGAAGCCGTGGGGTCACTCGCACTGAGGTGGTTACTCGGGGTAGGTGCGCTCACCCCCAACACACAGGATGAGCTCCTGTGCCGATTCACTGCTCCCGTCTCTGTGCAGCTTTTAGGACCCCGTTCATGCTTTTTCCCTTGGGAAGGGAGGCAAAGGGAACTTTTCCCTCCCTTAATGGGAGTGAAATGCTTAAATGTGCTGTATGGATTCCCAGAAAATCCTCCCCAGAACGTGGAGTACTAAATAAAAAGGCTGAGGGGGAAGGGCTGTCAGCTGTAGTTATTAACCATTAAAAATACCGTTGGGTGGTTTGGAACTATCAGGTTGCACATGCGGACATGTGCATGGTATCACTGCTTCCTCCTATCTTCCCAGTTCCCTAAAATAAGTTACTGGGTTTCCCTGATGCTCTTTGTCTTAAATTAGTTCACGGAGGCTGCTCCAGGCAGGGACTGCGTTTCCGTTTGGCCACGAGACTGCCCAGCATTTGCAGCAGCTACGGGGACATTAGGAATAAATAATATCATGGACAAATTTCAGCTAGGTAAAGTGGTGGAGAAAATGAAGTTAATGTTTCTCCCAGAGGGCCCAATATAATTGATCTATTCCTTTAATTTTATGACACGGTGTTTTTTTCAATACAGGTACGTATTTAATTTTGTAATACAAGAAAGGCAGTGGCAGTGATGGTCAGGGTTTGGTGTATGATACCACAGAGGTTTGCAGGTCATCTCACCCCATTTTCTTTAGACAAGTGTAGGAAGTTGCTCTGTAGAGATGTTGGCAGCGTGTCAGAGGACGATAAATTCTGGAAATCAGCAAAGCTGTAAGCTCCTGTCAATACATGATACCTAAAGGAAATTAACTGGATTTGAAGGTTTTGTATTTTATCTTTTTTCTTTTTTCAGATAAATATGCTTAGTATGTCTAAAACTGGTTTAAAGCAGGAATTGTTTGCACAATACCTAGTTCAGCTGCATTCTGATCTTAGCTTGGCCTTTAAACATTTCTGACGTAGTACAAATAATGTCTTTGTTTCCAGTGGAATTGCTACAGAGATTTATACCACTGTAACTAGAAAGGGAACCTTATGTCCCTCCCTTAATAAGAGCTGTCTTGCTTTAGAGGCTTCAGACCAAAGTCTTGTTTGGAATGGAAAGCAATTCATTAAGCCCCTCAAACCCCAAAGCATTGACGTACTTCAGTAGAGTTGGGATGTTACTCTTTGACATCCAAAAGGCTTTCTCATCTTCATCCATGTTTTCAATTGCTTGTAGAGAAGGCACGAGGATGGTTAGGTTTGAGGTGCTGGACAACACCGAGTTTATCTCAGCCTCCTGCGTGGAAGTAAAGAGCATAAATTAATTCATCCCGAGGATGATCTGTAAATAGCAGCCGGTGATTTTTTAGCAAGGTGGAGTATGTGACGTGCGTTGTGACTGGCCTTGAGAGGAAAAACTATTATCCTGAGCAATGATTTGAACGAGAGTACTTAGAGCTGTACAAAAATGGTAAATGAGTGTCTATTTTTTTACGGAATAGATTGCCAGCATTTAAAGGGCAGAAGCAATGTTTATGTCAGAATTGCTCTTTATTATGAAACGCATAATTTGCCTCCCACAAAAGTTAGTCTGTCTCAAGGGTTCTATTTTATGCACTTGAATGTTTTAAAAAAATAAATAAAAAGTCACGGTGATAAATACTGCTGGTTACTGATAACTTCAAGTAACCTGCTCTTACAGAGCACTCCACGCTGTTTAATAGAAGGATTATGAGCCATGAAATAAGAAACCCACATGACACAATGGTCCCATTTGGAATAAGACTATTTAACATGGCTGGGATTTTTCAAGATGTCCAAGGGGCTATCTATGCCCACTAGCACTGCAGTGGGGCTTGCTGCTGACAGCTTTAATTTTAGACGGGGGATGTGGGCTCTGTAGTATGCATGGACTGATTCATCCTCCATATGTTTGTATCTGCCTTAAGGATGGAGAGAGCCTCCCCTGGAGAGGATTTTTCCAGTTGCATGGATCTTTTTGTGGGTTAGAAAAAGGAGAGCTAAAGATTTGAATGTGATCTTGCTGAAGATGTAGTTCTCCAAACTTTTTACAGGCTCCACAACTTGCTGGTTTTGATACTGCAAGACTTGAGGGAGCAATATGAGCTTGGGTTCTACCTTTCTGCAGATGGTATGCTGCTTGGAAGCTGGCTCATTGTGGATAGTCCTTCAATACCCATACTGGCTTTTAAGTCAAGAAGGGAATTGGCTCCCTTAAATAGCTGGGAATTTTGTCTCTGTTAAGATCATCTTTCTTTCTAGCCATCATCACTGTCACCTTCCAAATATTTAAATATAGAAATAGCAACAGACCTCCCTTTCTCGTCCTTCCTGGCCAGTGAGAAAAATATTTGGTTATGAAAAGTGGTAAACATCACATTCCTGCTCAAGTATGAAGTTAAACCCCTCACAGATGGATATACCTCCCTATTTTGCTCATGTTTGTAGCTACCATAATTTAATTTAAGGGATACCATTCCTCTGAAATGTAGCAGAAATTTCCGTATCCCTGTTTCAATAGATTATACAGAATCTGCTACCTGATTTTTTTTTTTTCTCCTCCCCACCCTGCTTCATTATCTAAAGAACACCGTAGCAGGTGAAGAGCCTTTCCTATTGTGCTCATCTCTTTAACTTCATTCGTTTCTCTTTACAGTGTCCAGTGCTGCAGCCTGAGCCCAAGGCCAGGCAGATAACTGATTTAAATTAGCCATGCTGGCCTCTCTTTTAAGCAGCAACATGAGGTCCCTGTTGCAACTTCGTGCTTAAATGGTCCCTGCACTGTCTAACTTTGAAAAGGATCAAAGCAGCTAATGTGCCGTGACTTCTGCTTCTGATGCTATTTGTTAACCCATCCCTGTTCCTTTCTGTTTGCCATGTATTTGCTAGACACTTCTTAAGTTTTAAGCTCTTTGTGGGAGAAACTGGTTCTGATCTTTATTCATACGGTGCCAACCACAGTGGAGCAGAACCTCTAATGTTACTGCTGCTCTGGTAATAGATGGTAGCATGTGAAAATAAAAAGTAGACAGTGACAATCTATCTAGAACTTTTTTTTTAATTTAAATTAAAAATGGGGGTTGGACTAGATGACCTCTAGGGGTCCCTTCCAACCCAAAACATCTGTGATTCTATGAAATCGGTGGTTTTCTTCCCTAATCTGAAGCCAAACAAGTTAATTTTTTCCTTCATTTCCTGCACTTCAGTCAAGCCCACACAGTCCAAGTTTTTTTCTCCTTGCTTGCTGAGGCAGCAGCACACTGACCAGCCATACGGTTGCATTTTCCTGGCACGGGGCTCAGTAAAAATGGGGAGGGTAAGGCATTGCCTTCCCTCTCCACTTACTTGCAGTTTTATTGCATGAGGGAAGCTGGAAGGAGCCACTTGGGTGCATATCCAGGCTCTGCTTGTACCCTGCTGCTGGTCATCTGGGCTGCGGTGTATTTATGGACAGAGAGAGTCACGGTGTATGTAGCCCCCTGCCTCAGAGAACGGGATCGTAACTTGCTCTTCTGCTTGTGAAGCTTCCTCACTTGCCTGAATTTGGGATCAGAATTTGGGTTTCAGGCAGAAACAGGGAACCAGATGATCAGCCTCGCCATGACCGGTAGGAGAGACACTCCGATGCCTCTCCGGAGCCTGGGCCTCTGCTGCGTGATGGGAATATTGCTGTGAGGTTCCCATTTCTAAAGGCTAAAAGGATCATGTATTTCTGCAAACTTGAACATACTAAAAAAATAAATCAAGCCTAAAGTGTACTTACATTAACCCATTGGTTAAATGCAGCTGCTTCTGACAGAGTAGATAACTCCTGATTAGAGAGAGGAAGAGAGAGCAATGAGTATGCAAACTATAATTAGCTGTACCAAATTATTCTCACTGTAGCCCGTGGTGTAACCTGCTGTATCTGGCCTGGCTGACATGTTGTGGAGGAGGAGGTTTTCAGTACATGTGAAATGGGAGGACATTTCATGTTTTTTCTAGTATTGATATTTTCTAGTAATAGGAATGGTGAGTTAGCAACTCTTCTGAAAATCAGGCCATCTATTGCTTACGTTTTTTAGGTGTGCCTGACCTTGGTACGTAATGTGTACTGATCTCAGGCTAAGCCTTAATTTTTTTGGAATGTAAACCTAAATATTTTTTTTCAATGCAAAATTAATTGGAAAAGAAGTTATGTTGTTTTGCTTGGTATTTGTACAGCATCTTCCATATCATCCTACAAGTGGACAGCTTTTATTCTGCCACAGTACTTGGAACAGAGATAGATGATGCTATGAGCAGGGGTGGCAGACAGTGCTAAGAGCCATGTAAGATTATTGCCGATGGCTGGGACAGCTGACACTTCCATTTTTCCTACTTTGTTAAATGCATATTTATTTCACCAATTTACTTGTTTTGGTTTTATTTGCCTGCTGGTCAACACAGTTTGTTTTAACATAAGCTGACCATTTCCACTGAGAGAGACCTCAAGGCAGGACTTCAGAAGAGCTGGGTGCTTGCTGCTCCCAGCTGGGAGGTGAGTGCTTAGCACTTCTGCATGTTAGACCTCTGGGGCTGGCATTTTTCAATGTGTCTTAAAGAAATATCCCTTAGTCCCCTTTCCAAGCTATGCTTTTAAATACAACAGATCATTTTTGTATCAGGAAAGAGTCACCAACAGGAACACTGTCTGCAGATAACACTGGTGGGCATCATATTTTTCTAACTGTTTAATGGCTGTGCTATCTCTCTGGTTAAGATCCAGTGTGAGAACTGTGCAGTAGGTCCTGTTCTCAGAGAAGATGACCATCTTACTTACATCTGCAGCGTTTCCGTAGCATATTCTACCGTCTCCTTCGTAGCCCTTTGGGCACACACACTTCCAGCCACGTGAAGACTCAAACTGACAAGTTGCCTTTGAACCATAAAGAGAGAACTTGTCAGATACTCAGGAGACCACTCAAGAGCAAGGATGGCCTCTAAACCCTCTTCCTGATACACATTCACATACAGACATAACCTTAACAAAGGATCTTCATACCATCTTCCATGTATGTCCTCACTCTCCTATAGAACAAACTCCACCAGCTGAGGGCATTGACTCCCTCACCTCCCCACCATGCACTAAGTCTAGGAGTCTAAATCTTTGCTCCACCCTTTCTTACTTCCTCCCTGCATAAACCTGGCCCTGTTCCTTCACCTGACTATGGCAGACCTGTCCTCTGCTCTCCCCCATTCTCTTGTCTTCAGCTCTGTCCCTGCGTCCCACCTGAAGCTGGTGTGGCTCTTGCAGGCACTACAGAGCACAGCAGAGCCTGCTAAGCACATGTAGCTACTGATAAAGCTGATAGATGCCTGCATAGAGATGCGTGACTTGAGTAAACGTCTCAACAGAGTATTGCATCCAGATTGTAATTGCTGGTAGAGAAGCAGCATTTATTTACTCCAGGCTGGAGATCGTGCTTCTGTACAGGCAGAACTGGGAGCAGCCCTTGCTGTCTGTCCTCAGCACAGGTGCCGTACTGACGTGGTTCACATAGCGTTTTTGGTGCTTGCAGCACTACTTGGAAAGCTTTGTTCCAACTCAAGCAGAAATTGTAGGCTTGAAACAGCAAGGAAACTCTATGGTGTGCGCAGGAGGCGAGGTGTGATATATATCTGAACACTTTGTTCAGGGTATAATTAATTACTCACCAGATGATGGCATTTTCCATTTTGTTCCAGGCACGAGTTTATGGGTATGCATTCAATTCCGTTCCCCCGAAATCCATCCTTACACTTGCAGTCATTCTGTTGTTTCAGTAAAACAGCAGTTCATTAAAATGATTAAAACAGCATGCATATTCTAGACGTGGTGCATTAGTCTCTCTGTGTTTCTGCGTAGATCCGTTGGCTTCAGTGGAATGACTCTGATTAATATCTCCAGAAGGCCTTTATACCTGACATCTACTAACGGACTTACTAAAAAGTATTTGCTGCCAGAACACCACCATGTAGGAGGGAGGGAGAGAGAGAGCACTGGGGTAGGAACTGAAGGAGACGGCTTTGGGTAGAGCGTGCTGTGTGGAAACAGCCTTGTGGCTGGGAGGGAGAGGAGAATTTGGGGAAGAAAACAGGGTAGGAAGCACCGGCAGAGCAAAATTGGGTGAGGACTGGTGCCGAAGGTGGCAATGAATGCGAGAGGAACATACCTGACCTGGCCCGACGTATATGCAGGTGGCATTTTCGTGGCACCCTGCTGCGGTGGGCAGCAGGCAGTTGTTGATGGCTGAGCAGTCCCTTCCATCGCCCGTCCATCCCGCCTGGCAAATGCAGGCGTGCTCTTCCGGGCCCGTCTGAACGCACTCGGCCTGCAGATCCGTGCAGGATAATTAGGTGGCATCTGGCCTTAGGCGTAAGGCTTGCCTAAGCCGTAGCGATGCCGCTACCAGGGGAAAGAGCTTGAAACTGCAGGGAAAATTGTGACTCTTCCTTCTGCAAAAGTCTCTGGCCTTCCTTGCTGCCTACTTTTCTACGGTGTCAGGCTCTGTGGGAAAAGCACATACTTACATTGATATTACAGCCACCTGGGTTTAAAGCAGCGCAAGGATCAACTTTGCTGCAGCTCATGCCATCTCCCTCGTAGCCGGGCTTGCAAACACAGCTATAGAGACAAGAGGAGGAGGGAGGCATTAAACACGATAGGGCAGCTGTAAAGCAAAGCGATTGTTTTCCACTGTAACCTGCTATTTATAGGCGGCTTAAAATTCATAACCTTGGATTCATGATGCAAATAGCTTAAGTGCATATATTACATTTTTTTTTTCCAAAATATTGATTGGGTTAATTAAGTCAAATCAGGGGTCCATTCTCTGTGTATGAGATGGGGAGTGAAAATAATTCTGTGCCGATGTGATCTTTGCAAAGGTGAGCTAATAGCTCTAAATTAATTACAAGCTGGGGTTGCCCTTTCTTTCAGCAACACAGAAGTCGGCTCTCCCCCTGAAATACATGCGAGAAAATGAGACCCTCTGTTTCCCTGAGTCCCCCCTCCCAGATTAACCACATTGGAGGGAATTTCTTAAGCACGCCAGTTATGCAGCATCCCACGTTCTGCTTTCTGTGGTGACTCATTATGAATACACTGCAGCAAGAGGCAAACTTGCCGCACGTGAAGGCAAGCGTGAGGCAAGTGCAAGGCAGCTGGAGCAGTAACAGGATTTTGTGACAATTCCTGCCAGGACTGGGCAGCCTGTCCTGAAGTCCGGGGTGCTGTGGTGTGCAAATCTTACCTGTGCAGACCGGAGCGAGCTACCTACCCCCAAACTGCTTGAGAATTTAATTGTTTTTCAAAAAGGCTCAAACTCCTGATTCACTAAGGGATGGTTAGAAATAAGAGGTTCCTAAGAGCCTTTGTAGGTGTTGGTAGGAAGGCAGCCTTCTGAACAGGGGTCAGATCCGTATGCATCTACCTTACCAGTGTTAAATATAAGGTACAGGATAGGGCATTGAGAACTCTTAAGAGAACTCTTAATTAGGATCTTGCGACTCAAGGTCAATGTGGTGCACGTTTACGCTTATTTGCCGCATAGCAGTATTTTGGTGGCTGATGTTTGTGTACCGCTACAAGGCGCTGTTTTGATCAAGGAAAGAGCTGCATCACAGTTAATATTAATTAGGTACGAATTACTGACTTACCTTACTGTATCGTCGCTAAGCTGACAGTCTGCTTGTGCGTGGCAGAGCCGTAAGGAGGGCTCGCAAGGAACAATCAGCTTATCGCAGAGTTTCCCCGTGTATCCGCTTCTGCATGATCCAGGAAGACAGATCCCGTCGCTGTCTATTCGGTTATCACACTTCCCATAAACGCAGAGGCACTCTACCAGAGAGAAATTACAACGTGCAATTCCGTAGTGGTAAAAGGCATCTATATTTACATAATATTTCCTATGAATCGGGTCCTCCTTTTTTTTCTAGAATCTAAACTTTTGTATTTTTAAAATCTCACTTTGTTGGGGGACTTATTCTTTATTTATCGTATCTATGTCTTTTCTGGCGTGTTTTATGGATAACTATTTAGAATCTATTTTGTCTTTATAGTGCACTTACCAACGAAACTCAAAGCACTTCAGAAAAGAAGGAACAAAATACTATGTCCCAGGCTATGAAGTCTAAAGTTATTTCATTGCACAACTCTTGGTGTTCTTTCAGAGGTATGGGAAGCTATTTAATACTGAGTCCACAACCCTATAAACTGCCCAGTGCTGGGCAACTACGCAGAGCAGCAGCAGCACGGACCCACCAGCGCTGTGCTGGGGCTGGGCTGGTTAGTGCTTCTGGCAGGCACAGCAACGTGCCCGAAAGATGCAGCAGGTAAGCCTTCTGCGATCCCCAAAAGTGGTGACTAGTTAAGCCAACACATACTGCTTTGGCAGGACTGGAGCTTAGGCGATACCACCTTTTCTTTGGGAATTTGTCTTTCGGTTTTTGCCCATGTACCTCTGAAAACTTCGAGTGAGCTGTGCTTCATCAATAACAGGCTGTTTCATAGCAAAAAAGACTAAAAATGATTTTGTAGGTGGGGACTATATCTATATTTGATGTTGTATATTCTTTAGGCTCTCAAATGTAGCGTGGTTTGACATAGCAGAATTAATCTGTCAGTATATAGAAGATGACTGCTAGAACTATAAGCTATTCAATAGATCAGAAATTATTCAGTAAAGATGGTTATGAAGAGGCCCTAAACACCATCTGTTTATAGATCTAGATGTTCCTAAATTACATATGTTTGTCATTACAGGCAGGATCTGTTCTGTTGTGGGCAATACCAGATGGGAATGGAATAGCAAAGATTTTCTTTTCAATTACTTATGTGAGGGAGAGAGAAATGAAAGAACAATAAATTAATATAAAGCAAGCTATGACGCCTTCAGAAAGCCCAATTAAGTCAGAGAGATGATTTTCACTGGCTCTGGGCTTATGATGTATCCCTTTGAAATAAGAAATGAAAGTACCCCAGAGAGGTCTTGCTCATCCTCTGTATAAACTGTTTAGTGAGCTGTTAACTCCTACCTTAATGTTACTAGGGTCCAAAAGAAGTGGGCCATGCTCTTGGGCTGTGGAAGCATGGCTGTACTTACCTTTGTCACACCGAGGTCCGTATTTGCCCGGGTCTGAGCAGAACTGACAACGCGAGCCTTGAAACGCCTCAGCACAAACGCAGGTCCCATTTCCACCCAGGCCATCCATGCACTGTGGTATGGAAGAGAGGTGATTTCTATGTAAAAGTTAAAATAAATCTTGATCCATTCCCCAGAGAAGAGACTATATGCCTGTCCATATTATGACTGTGATAGATGGCCAGGAAGAAACTCAGCTTTGATGTTTCAAAGCAAAAGCTTTCCTTGTATTTGTACTTCTGCTGCTGCATATTCTACCTTCCTTAGCAATTTTAAAGTGAGAATAGTGAGCGGGGTAATTACCCTGTGCTGTGTGAAGAGTAAAAGTATCAGAATGGGTCACCCAGCCCCAGCCTTGACTGTGTGCTGTGTGTTGGGACCCCAGAAAACTTCAATTTGGACGTCTGAGAGGAGGCTAATACATTTTCCCTCCTCTGTATAACTGAGCCTGAAATTCATGGCCATCACTGGACATAAACGGAGGGTGCAGCTCCTGTGGAGCCTAATGCTCCTGTCGTGCAGAAGTGCTTCAGGGGCTTTTGGGATACAGCCTGTCCTTCCCCCCATGGGAGTGCAGGAGCTGCCGGATGCTTTCCTTACCTGCCCGTTTCCTGAGCAGGGTTTGGAGAAACCTCCTGGACACAGACTGCAGTCAGGGCCAAAGAAGCCTTTGCAACACTTTGGTTCCTGTGAAATAAAGCAAATATCCTCTTTTCTAGCACCTTAGTGCAGAAGCAGTGCACAGAAGACAGTTCTCCATTGTGTTTTGGTCCTCTGGCAAAGACCTGTAGGGGTAGCTGGCTCTTAAAAAGCTCGTGTTGAGCCAGAAGCATCTCTGCAGTGGCCCTGTCAAAACCAGGAGGGGTGTTGGCAGCCCAGGGAGAGGATGCATAGACCACCAGATCCTTCCCTTGTTCTTATCGGACTCATCAGCATCAGAAATCCCCATCCTGTCACCAGTTACAAACGCACCCGTGCACGTCTGCTTGTACTATGTGCGCTCTCATATTGGCCTGTGGGGAGCACAGTGAAATTTGGAGGCAGGCAGTCGCCTTTGCATCTGAGATCAGGAACTGGAAGATATGTTATACCCCAGGGAGACGGCTCTGAAAGCTTGACACGCTGCTTTCATCTTTCTCCTTCCCCTCTGTATGGGATTTAGCCACTACACAGCCCTAAATGTTTTTTTTTTCTGGGCTGCATCTTTTGTTTTAATCATGAACTGGCTGCTTGATACATTTATTTATCAAAAGCACAGAAAGTGTGTTAGAAAAATCCCTCATTTACATGTGTGATTCAAGGAAAATAGGAATTGGCAAAAGGCTCTCAAAGCTTGCAGGTTTGTAGGCATCTCTGCTTGTTACTTATTGGGGGTTGTGAAATGCAGAAGTCTATTTCAGAGCCCCAGGAGCCAGAAAGGTGTAAGTATTTCTTGGGGGCTAATGACTTCTGCGAGGACTAGGCTTGCCAAGCAGAGCAAGCGTAGCACGGTTCTTGGGAGTGTTTCACTTTGTGTGAAGTCCCAAGACAGGAGGTGCTGGGACCAGGGGTGAATAAGGTGTCATGTTGTTCATGGGTGAAGCTGTATGGGGCAACAACATTTGGGCTTGGAGTCTTTTGTGAAAGCTCCTGAGTTACAGAGTGTGAGATCGTGGCTGTCAATAACATATGGCAGCTAAAAAACCTCACTGGAATTTGCCTGGCATTTTGCTTTATGATTTACAGTAGCTCCTCTCAGCCCCCTGTAGAAGGGTATGGAAACCACATGGACATCCCAAGCCATACTTGACTCTAAAAAGAAAGTTCACAATGCAAAAGACAACATTTTTGAAAACTCTTATATACGTTTCATCTTAAGAAACTGTAACTCTGTACCTTTATCGTTATATTGCAGGATCTAGCACAGCCGGTTTTTTGAAAGGTTGGGCCTTCAATAATGCATCTCCGTTTTGAGAAAGGCTGGAATGTGCACAAAATAGAAGCATTAGTATTTCTAAGCAACGTACAGTTCTGTGATACAGTCTTAATATTGCAGCATAATTTAACTGGAGAACAGAAAGCACCTCGCTATAGCGTTGTGTTTAAAAAAATTGAATTATGTATTTTTTTCATAATATGAGCTTTCTTTTCATTATTACTGAATAACGGCATATAGGCTATCGCTGAATATGGCATATAGGACTAACTACCATTGAATTTTTGTAACATGGGGAATAAAATTCCTGTAGTAGCTAGGCTTGAGTTTTGTATGTGGAGAAATATGCAGCCAGATTTGCATCTCTTAGATGCAAAGCAGATGGAATATTTTCAATCCTTTCTGAGGCTACTTCTGTGGACAGTTACTTCTGGGAGGATGCTTAGTCAAAATGAAATTTTTAACAGACGTGAGGTCTTTAAATGTATCCCTCCTCTGTTTTCTCTTTACTGACTCTCAAAGCATAATCGTAGCAATTCTCATCTTCAGCTCTCTCTTCTGCTGAAGCCCATCCTAAGTAGATCTTACTTTACCTGAGCAAAAAGCCAGACTTTCTATGAAGTCTGCAAGGGAACTTGCAACAGCAAACACAACAAAGCTGAAATTACTTGATGCTTCAATCGTTGCCATTTTAACGCAGTCTCCTCTTATTCATATCTGCTCCTTTTGCTCACTATATTGGGAGAGTGGCAATCGACACATGGGGACCCCTTCCCTCTATGCATTTTGTACAACTGAGGAATCTGTCAGGAAATGTCACTTACGATGGGCGTTGAATCTGGCGGACAGAGAGCCAGTGTGTGCGATAAACAACTTGCACAGACACCCTGGATGGACACAATAAGCATAGTCAGTTGAAAAGCCATTATGCCAACTACTGAGATGCATAGTTACGGACGATATAACCTGTAAAGTTTAAGTACATCTGTTCTATGACTTTCAACTGTCACAGCGTGGATCTGGAACCCAACAGCAGCAGCAGGGCTCTATCTACTGGCTCTGATTTTTGCTGAGCGGTGGTTCATTTTCAGCTTCCCCTTTTTATCTTCGTTTGTCCTTCCCCCACTCCCTTTCAAAGACCTGGCAGCTTCCTAAACAGAAGATAAGCATGGGCACGAACGCACTGGCGTAGTTTGCTCAACCCTCAATACATAATATATTAACTAATATGGTCTGAGGGTCTGGTGCAGTCTGTACACTTAAATTCTATGAGAACTTTTTTATTTCTTCCTGGGAAGACCGCGAATTAGTTGAGTTTCGTATATAGACAGTGTGAACAGAAATTTGTCTTCTGTATAGGTGGTGGAGAGAAAAATATTCTTTGTTTCCAGGTCATATATCCTGTACTCTGCTGTGATCCTGCAGTGTATAACTATTTTTATGTCTTCACCTTACGGTTGCCTTTCCCCACTAGCTACTTTATCACCATGTGGTGGTGACAGAGACTGGCAATTACAGCACTGAGGAGATACAAACTCCCGTGGCGATTTTAAAGGTGAGTCCTCTGACAGGCTCAGCATGCAATAACTTCAGAGAGGTTGAGCCTTTCAGTGTGTGGGTATGGAGTTGGCCAAAGCCGTGTTGCTCGTGACTGCTATCATCTTGTGTTTCAACCAAGTTAGAATAAATCCTAGAGCTGGCGTCTGATGTGTTACTTCACTGTGTTTCATAATCAGTGGACAAATGACCACGAACATGAATTATGGCATTTCCCCCACAGGTTTGTCACTGGAGCTGTGGGGAAAGAATCAGGTACTGGTTTGGATTTAGTAGTCCCTTATGTTGAAAGGCACTTAAAGAAATAAAGGACCAAAAGCATTTGGACATCAAATAGTTGAGGTATCAATGCCACTACTATGTTTTAAAGCTCTGTGGGTCAGATGCATTTTGGCAAATAATTAGTGTTATAAAAGCTCTTTAAGCTGCGTAGTCATGGCTGAAGGTGACTTAGGCTCTTAGCTTTCTTTGCATTTCTGAAAGTCCCTGCAATTGCCTCTTTGCTCCTTTAGAACTTACAGATCTGGCTGATTGCTGTGGAAATTGTTTCCTCCTGTTGGTGTTTCTCTCCCTGCTGCTCAGTGCCACTCAGCATCACCTATTTGCTCCCTTTTATCCCCCTGGGGTGGTCTCAGCCATTGACATGTACCTGCTCCCTACTTTTCCTGAGGGTGGGAGTCCTGCCTTTCCCCTCTGCCACACCGTGGGGGGCGAACAGGGAAATGTAGCTGCACTTCCACATGAGGTCCAATCTGCCCACTTTCAGCCCTAGATAAAGATACTGTCTTTGCACTGAAGTGTCTGAAGCATAGACATATTTTCCTTTCCACCAAGTCTGCTGTGGTAGTGATGTCCTCTGGGAGGAGGTGGAGCAAGCTATTGAGTCCTGCGGTTATTACCAGCATTCAGTTACAGTTACACGGATACGTGTGTGTTAGCATAATGATTTCATCTTTAGGGATGTACAGTTCTTGTAGGTGGGCACAACTGCCAGTTCCTATAAGGTTTGTCACTTTTCACTGGTACCACAAGTTGTTTTTACAAGGTGGCATTACTCTTGTTTTCCAAGAGTGATGAAGATGCATGATGGCCGGTAAGAACAGCAAAGCCACTGTTCCCTCTGGTATTCTCCTTGGTAGCAGTGCTCTGCTTAAAGCCTTGGATATTAAACTATGTTTCAAACTATGCACGAAGCTTTTGAAGCTGGCAAAAGTCCCTGACTTCAGTTTGGGAAATAACTTTTGTGACAGATGCTATTTGTTTTGTCTTTAAATAATTTCTCATAGTGTTGCTTTATGATTGATTGATGTCAGACATAGTTTGTAGGTAGGTTCCTGGTAGGAAATTCAAATTACTGGGGTGTAATTTGAATTTGCAAGGTATTGATTGCTTTTTGTATTGGAGATTGTGGCTTGTCGCTCTGCCTGGTTTATAGTTATATTGCACATATGGCACTGTGTAGTTACTGCTAGAGGTAATAGTTCTTTAGTGTCAGCTCTTGTGTTTTCTTCATTAAATTTTGATGCTGTCCAGCTCTTCTGGGAACCTCTTCCAAGGCTGTGGCTCTGGACAGTTGTAAGTTAAGATAGTAAATGTTTTGTGTGACTGTACCGGAACTGTTACTGGCCCAGATACGTTCTTGAACATGGGCCAGTAACAGCTCGTTGGAGCCATGCTTACTGCAAACTAAAAGCTCCATCTGGTACTCAGTCGTCTTACCAGAAATAGTATCTGAACATTACCAAGTGTAAAAGGCCTGTGCTGTGTTACCACACTGAGAAAGGTATGTTGAAATCCACCCTTTGAAATATGAAACAGTTTTGTAATTCCTAACTTGAAGAAAACTGGAAGAAAGCAGGGCTAGGGGGAATTGTGGCTTCTGAAAATAACATATTTCTAATATGTTAATATAAAATCAATTATTATGGCTCCTTTCCCTGCATGTTTAGTAGCTCTGGAATGGGCTGCCCAGGGAGGTGGTTGAGTCCCCATCCCTGGAGGTATTTAAAAGAAAGATAGATGAAGTGCTTAGGGACATGGTTTAGTGGTGGGATGGTAGTGCTAGGTTAATGGTTGGACTCGATGATCTTAAAGGTCTTTTCCAACCTTGATGATTCTATGATTCTATGAAATGAAAATGCTGATCCAAAATAGCTTCCCTGGGAACTGGACTCTGATTACCATGCACTTGTATGCAGAGGTGGGATTCAGGAACTGGAGAGGAAAGTTTGACCAGAGAGACAACATATTTAAAAGGGCTACTACAAGAAGTAGATGAGTTAAAGTGGTATAGGATGTGCTCATATGAGTTCCCTATTTACAGATTATTTGTATTTGTGCAGCACTGCTAGCCAGGTGTCATTGATATATCAACTTCCAAAAATACCCCCCTTTTTACAGACAGTATCAGAGAAAGCAGTAAAGAGGAAGCTGGAGCACATTATATGGAGCAGGGAAGAGCTATTGACTTGTTGTGATTCTCTTACCATTACGATTTGACTTCTTGTCTCGTCACACCGATGCGGTAGAATTGGAACAATTGTGGGTGGGATAAGGACTCCTGAAAGCGTATAAATGCGACCATTTTTTGCAACAATATCTGTTTCTTCTATTTCTTCTCCACTCACCAAGACTTGTCCCTATGAAACAATAAATTATTATTAAAAATCATTTTTTCATAGCTTCTCAATTTCTGATAATTTGAAGAACTTTGAGTCATACTTTTTATTTGGGTATCTATTTTTTATTATGCTTGTTTTATGCAAGAAGCATGCGTATGTTGTGCATTTCCTTGAATATTGGTCTACAACAGCGGTATCTAAAGCTTTCCTCTTAAACTGCACTGAGCCTGTGGAACTGGTGACCAAATGACTGGCCAAAATGAGAGGACTACTGGTGACTTCAGGCAGTGATTTCAGCAGGCATAAGTATGCTTTGGTCTTCTCCCTGACAAAGGGAGGGAAAAGTGAAGAGAGAGCCTGAGATCTATCCAAATTCACAGGAGAGATTAAAAAAAAAAAGAAAAGAAAAAGTATTCTGTCTGCATTTACTCATGCAACTGCTCTGTCTTTACAAGAATTTTCATAGGTGCATCTCTTCTCCAGAATGTTCATATTTGGCTAAAATATTCAAAGAACACAAGGGTGTTAACATAACAGATGAGCCTGGGTTCGCAAAAGTACTGACAAATGAGCACTTTTAAAAAGGTGTTCACTAAATTAATCAGGATCAGAGACTATAGTATTAAAGAGAATAAAAGAATATTATCTATGTGTGCACTGAGAAGTGTTTAAAATAACCAAGATATGTAAGAGAATGATTTAAAATATTTTAAATAGATTTTTTTTTTTTTAAACTAGGCAGAGCATAAATGAGGATCATTCCTGGATTGGGGCTAATCATAAGAAAAAAGAAACTACAGGTTTTCCTTATATGCTGGTCATCTACTCTGCATCCTTTATAATACTAATTTCTAACAGTAGGGGGGAATGGCAAGCTGAAAACTTCTGCCTCGTTATAGCAAGAAATTCCTCTGCTAATATCCCACCTCCTCCCTTTTTTAATTTCCCCTGCATGCAACCAGTTGCCTTTGACTTACGGTGCTGGTCCTGTTAAAGTAAATGAACTGCTTTGCCATGCTTCTGATGTGCTCTATTGAGACGAGGCTGGCAACCTCTAGCTGAAATGAATATAAATTGGTTGAAAGAAATGTAATATCATCATTCATTTCAAATCCAGATGTATTTCACAAGTAAGACCACCTTTCTCTTTAGGGTGAGTGAATGACCCTATCAGCTTTTCTCTAGCTGCATGGGCAGCCTCTCATTAACTAACCTGCTTGGATAACGAAGTCAGAGTGATTAAATTTTGACTGAGCTTGCTGGCTTCTCCATATGAAGAGCTTGTTGCCCAAAAGGATATAATTTTTTTCTCCTAATTACAGCAATCAGCCCAAGTAAAATTATCGCCTCTCCCTAAAAATAGCCCTGTTTTGCATCCTTAGACCATTGTGGAAACGGCGGTGCTGATATCCTATGAAGGGACACGTGGATCTCATGCCTCTGCCCCCTGCGATCCCGCTCTGTGCCGGCAGTGACCTTGGAATCTGCTAGCTGGGCCTTTCGCTAAGGATACGAGCACATCCTTCCTTCCCCACAGCAGGGCTTGGGGTGGGGATGAACTTCACTCTCTTCTAGCCTTAGTTGATGGGGGGGTGTTACTGGGTTCAGCTGTTTGTTTCCAGTAGAAAAAGGAGGGAAAAACAGGGGGCTTGCTTAGAGGATGACAAAGCCACCTCTTACTGATAAACAGAAAACTAATCTTGGCAGAATTGGCTCACAGAAAGCTTGATTTTGATAGCAACAAGTCCTTTTCCTGCTACTCCTTCCTGTGACCCTGCCAAGCTGACAGTACTCCCTGACAGCGGTTCTTGCTCCACAGCAGGCTAAGGTAGCAGGTCTCAGGTTCAGGATGACTATATATGTATTTTTTTTTCCTTACTTGGGCTAAGTCCCCATCACCAAAATTTCCTAATTTTAAAGTAGAAATAGCTACTTGCGTGTAACACACCAGTGTGACACAACCCAGTTTTAATTTGCCATGATTCAAGGAATACCTGATGTCTCCTAGCGGGGTTTTATTTTGCTTAGTAACACTTGAGGGGAAAGGTTTGTGTTCTCCCTTAGTGACCTTTATGTGACTGCCTTTAGTAAAGGCAGAGGCATAGCTGTCCTTTGCAGCTCTGCTGTGCAATACTGAGTGGAGGTTGTTCTTGGAAAATCTCTGCCTTCCAAGTGGCAAAGGGTTTGAAAGTGCTCTTGCACTCCGGGTCAGTAAAGCGGCCACGCTCACCTCAGTGTTGGAAACAATGTGGTATCGGACCAGCTCCAGCAGCTTCCACGAACCCTGCCAAAGCAGAAGAGAGCCCACTTTAGCCCTGAAAGAGTTGCACAAAACCAACCTGGCCAGTGAGAAGGCATGGGGATGAGAACGGTGTCACCGACTGGTGCACCAGAAACCTCTGGGTCAGTGGTGGTGCTCAGCTCGGGGCTTGCAACCTGCCCTCTGGCATCTGCTCCCTCTGTCTGTCCCTAACAAGGGTGACACCTCCCAGGAGAGGGTTTGGGGCTTTGTCATGTGTCCATCTGGGCTGTGCTGGCAGGGCAAGGTCAGGGAAACAAGGACCTGGTTTTGGGGATTGGTGTCACTTCATAGGATAGGAGATCCCAAATCCCATTCCTCTCTAGGAGTTACCTTGATCTTCAGTTATTAGATATGGATTAAGCCTTGATCAGAGGAGCTTAGTTTAGGTGAACACTAAACCAGGTGAACATGGGAAAATGATTTATTCATGCATCTACTACTTAACTACATATGTCTACTATCTAAGGAAGATTTGCATTATAGAAAGACTGTACCTCTGCAGAAAGCAGGTAATCCAGAGCCCCAGCTTTCATATTACTAAGAGCTTCATTACTTGGAACAAAGACTGTGTAAGCTCTGTTGTCCTGCTGTAAATCCATTCCCAGGCCAGTTTTCTGTTTTGGTTTAAAATTAAAAGTGAAATTACATATTAATATTGAAGAATATTTGAAAATAGCTTTATGGAATTGCTTTTCTGGATCCTTACCTCTATCAAAGCTGTAAATTGGCTGTATTTTCCATTATTTTGAAGCACTGACATTATGGTTTCCTAAAATAAGATGAAAAGATTTATTGTAGTTGGCAACATGGAATAAATACCAATTCTTATAAGACATTTTTTGAATTGCTGTATGCATCTAAATTATTACAGATTGAATACATTTGGGTTTCTTTATGTTTTGGGTGGCTGGTGGTATCTAGAAGTGGCTGAGATGGTAGCACTCTTGTCCTGGTGCTATACTGGCTTATAGTTAAGAGTTTGTCATTGTCCTGAAATAAGGTGTAGTCACAGAGCATACAAACAGTGTGTGTATGGGGAAAGTGTTGTTATCTCTTCATTTCCAATGAGAAAGGGCAGAGAAATAAAATACTTGCAAAAAAGCATATAAAGAAGTGAACTCTCAAGGAAGTATGCTAAGCACGGCACCAAAAACCTCAAAGCATCCAAAATTATAATTTTTTATAATATTAGCCTTTTCGGGGGGTGGGATTGCTGCTTTGAATACAAGTCTTGCCTGGTATCTGTCCAGATGTCCCTCCTTTCAGTATGTTGCTCTGGAATTCAGCGAGATGCACTGATTGTAACTGCCACTTTCCCAAGGAACCACTCAAATGTAGTGAGTACAACCAAATCCTCTATGGACCAGCTTGGCAGAAGAGTAGATGTCTGTTTGCTGTGGAAACTGTGGCATTACCTTTCATTTTGAATGTTGCTTCTCTGAGTTGATGTGCAATGGCTCAGTAAAGTTTGTCTGGCTGCTGCCAGTCATCCTCCTTTGCATTCAATTAATGTGAAACTATTTTAGAAGAAACTCTGACATTGCATATATGTAGCTTACTGCTCACCTCTTTGCTGCTTTTGAATATTGGCTCCACGTTGTCCATGGCTTTGTCAATAATGTGTAAAATCCCATTGGAAGCAATAATATTTCCCTGCAAAAGTTTTCCTTTTCTCCTTCCTCCTTGGAGTCTAATTCTTAACTGATTATCCTGAAAGACACCAAGCAATGGATAGTGAGCTCTTTATTACAGAATGACCACAAAGAGAGTATGAGTGTTGAATAAAGTCTAACACCCCCTTCCATTGCCAACACCTGGGCTGTTTAAATCTGGAGAGGCTAAAGGTTGCTTCCAATGCTTATCAAGGAAATGGAAAAAATTCCTTTGACTTTGGATCAGGACCATGTGTTTTTGTTCTAGGACAGTAAAGTTCAGAAGAGAAGCCAGGACAGGTCCTGCAGGGAGAGCAGCATACCGAAAAGGGTTCTGGTGACTGCTAGTAATAAAAGTCTGCCAGGAAATGATTTAAAATGTGATTGTACTGAAAGGGTCAACTCCCCTAATCTTAAGGGACTATAACCCATTTCCTTATATTATATGTATATTTAAAACAACAAAATGTTGCTGATTCTGCACTGTACTGAAGCCTGCAGGAAACTAACAGGCCTCAGGCAGCAATGAGATTTTCCTGTTACAAATGGATTGCATACTCGCTAAAGAAATAAAATAGATATCTCTTCTCAGATGCCACTGATCTACTAAAAAACATGAGAAGTGCTTGATTTCAGCCTTTACATAGGCTCAAGTCACTAACAGGCACTTAACGGACCAAGAGCAATAATTCTATATAATAAACTCTAGTATATCAGCTGTAGAGAACAACTCTTTCTAAACTGTAGGATCAGACTGCCCTGATGTTTTCTGACATCAAATAAGCTGGGCTAGTGATGAACTTTGCTCCATGTTTTTCATGATAAATTGTCACGAGCATTTTATTTATGTTGAAGACTTCTGTGTGCTGCACCATTCAAAGGCTGCTCAGGCTGATGCTCTGTGGGAGGTGGGATTTGCAGTGTAGTCAGTGCTTGCTCCGTGAGAGAAGTAAGCACAGCTTTCCAGAATAAGCTCTGGGCTTGTGCCTCCCCACTCCTCCTCTTCACCTAGTGTCTCTTAATGTCTCCCTCCAGCTCTGTTGGTCATGCCTGCAGATTTAAGATGGCTTAATTTTAGCAGAAAGTTTTAGAGTGGTCTGCGTTAGACTGCTACGTCACTCAGCGGTGATGCATCTCTAAAGATAATTTTTGTTTTCACTGATTTTAGTGGGAACCTTAAGGCTAGTAGGATTTCAGGTTTCACTTGAGCACCTTGTAATGCATGACCACAGCCAAGGGTTTTCATAATCCAGCAGCTATCTATCTGCAACCTGTTTTCTCACTGCGGAAAGACCTGTTGTTCTCCTTGTTGGGTGAACAGAGGGTAGCGTTCTTGCTGAGGAAGGCCACTTACCTTTTCTCCCTTTGATATCTCTCCTGACTTGCCAGTCAAAGTGTATATTACATTAGTATTATTCAAGCTGCTGGTATTCAACTGACCGGCAATTACGTGGAGCTTCACGAAGTACTGTGCTTTCTGTTTATCACTCAGAAGATCCTTTATCTAGAAAAGCAGGAGAACAGAGATTTATTTTGATACGGGCTTCGTCTAAAGATGATCTCATGGTGAATCTTTTTTTCTTTTTTTTTTTCCTCCAGCTGTTACATTCTGAAACGTTACATTTTCTTCTAAAGTGGGGTGACAGGGTCTGAACCAAATGGAGGCCTCTCTTGGTTTCAGTTCAGGTCAGATGACTCCCTTAGGTCCCTGTATGAGCAGTAAGTTCCTCCAGAGTTATCCTGACTTCAGGGTAAGGTATTTGATACTGACCACTTGTGTGTCAGGCCAGGTTTTTGTTTTTTTTTTAACTAAAAGCATATTTTTTTAATCACCCTTACATAAAAGGTGACCTGTAGGCCTCCCTGCTGAAAATTCAGATCTTAATTCAGACCCTGTCTCTACTGAGTTAAAAACCCTTGAGCGTAGCCATGCAAAACAATCCAAAACTTACTTGAAGCATGACTGCATTCTATCCTGACTTGCCAAATTACTTTGGTTTTCTTTCAAATAGGAAAAAGAAAATCTCTGGCCCGTAGATTTAAATGTATCCAGAAGTGTACTAGAGCAAAAAGTTCTTCTGAATCTGTGCATCAAACTACTTTTAATACAGATGAGATTTCTGAAGGAGCTAAATCCCCCCCCAATTTAGAACTGCCTCTGTTGTTTACTTACATTTGTACCTTTGAGCCCCTTGTTTGTTGGTACAAGTATGGTAAATGGTCCCAGAGTACTCAGCGGCCATTCATAGACATTTTCTTGTAAGGAGAGAGGGAGAGGAAAAAAAGTTTTAATGTATATTAAAAAGCTCACTGGAGGAAGGGATGTGTAATCTGTGCCAGGTATGCAAGGGCAGAATAAGGAAGAACGCCATCTGTGATTATTAAATGTTAATTTAGGATTCTAAAATACAAGTCATTGAAAGATGAGAGGCAGATAGGATGTGAAATCCAGGTGCTGCTGGATATTTGACACAGGATGAGGCAAAACATTCAGAATGCTTCTGGCACCCCAAATTCTGTAGCATGCAGACCAGGGTGACAGGCGTGAAAAGAGTGTTTCTTTGGAGATGTGCCTTTACAGGATGACAGCCTCCTGCTTTAAACCAATTCAGTCTTCATGGGGTGAGGGATATGCTGCTGATAACCTGCTGGTAGTGCAAATATCAGCAAACACATTGCTGGTAATAAAAGTCGATGCACTGAAAGTTAATTGAAGTTCGTTTGCTCCCCAGATGGTATTTCTGTTTCCAAGATAGCAGTATGAGACCACTGATTCTGTTGCTGAAGGCATTAAATATTTCTAATATTTAGCTCTTTTCCCAGAGGTTTAAAATCAGGTCTAAACCCATCTTTACAGTCGTTATAGGTATGTTGTACTGGAGAATATACCTCAAAATTAGTATATCGGCTTACAAAACACTGTGGACTATTCTGCTGTATATTCTTAGTTTTTGAAAGATATTAATGTGGAGTGAATGTATTGTAAAATAACCTGTATGGTTAATGTGTCTTTGCAGCTTCTGGCTAGTAAATCAAACAGCACATTTATGTCTAAAACTTAACCAAAGAACATAAAATCTGGGTTGTTGTTAACAACTGGTGGTGCCCAGCATGTCAGGCAGTTTTCAGACACATAGGGAGAAACATGCAGAGGAACAGCGACTGAGCTCTCGGTGCTGAGAGCTTTTGGTGCTGAGATTTTGGTCTTCAGTGCTGAATGTGAAGGTCACTGCCCGGCTTTGTCCTTGGCCAGCTGTGGGGGATTCTTATTCTGTTCTGGTCAGGAATTCAGGATCTTTATTTTAATTGCCAGGCTCGGTGAAAAGGACTGAGCAAATTATATTAAACAGGAGGAAATTTTTCATGTTTGTTCATAGCTGATATTTGTAGCCATGCAACAGAGGACAGTGACGAGCGTTACGCTGTTCTCTTTGTGAGGTGGCTGCAAAACCTCTGAAACGCTGGAAGCTGTGAGCCCTGATAGGGTCTCCACCTCACCTCTGCAGATAATTTGGAAAGGTGGAGACTGCCCACCTGTGGCTGAGGTGCCCTGGTGGGGTCTCCTGAGGGTGATGGAGACCATGGATGGGATCAGTCTCTTCCCCTTGCCTCTCTCCTCTTGCTTTCTTGGTGAAAGCAATGCCACTGCTGATGGCTGGGGACTGGGGAAGAAGAGGGACTCAGGTGGGAATCCCAACATTTTTGGTGGGTTTCTGTGTGTTGTTCTAGATCAAGTCTCAATTATTCAGAGTAATGGGGGCAGAGAGGGAGAGGAATTGGGATGATCTTGCTTACCCCACTATGGGCCAAACCCCCCTGGTGTGATACCAGATGATGTGTGAGGGGTTTTGGGAAGGTGTTTAGCACTTCTGCTTGGAAATCCTTGCAGATTGCATGGCATGGTGAGCAAAGGCAGCCTGAGGCAGGCAGAGGGAGTCTGTGGTGAGTAGCTTGCGTGCTGTGTCATGCCCTTAGTGGCACCTTCCCACAGCAGGGAGTGTTGGGAGAAGACGGGGCAAGGTCAACCCACCCAGCAGGAGGGGACTCTGCTCACATGTGGTCACTTACCCATGAGCAATAAGGCAGATGTCAGCCTGCCTTGCCACCGTCCTCCTGCTTCGGTGTTCAGGTCCTGGAGGCGCTCCATGATGTTTCCGTAGCACACAAACCCGTTCCCCACGGAGCCCCCCTGGCACGTACACCTGTGAAGGGAATGTTTTAGCTGCGGGCTGATGCCTGGTGGTGTTAGCGAGGCGCTACCTAAACCTGCTCCAGGGGTTACTTAATTGCTTCTCTGAAGGCCTTTTCAAGGAAGCACCAATGCATTTTAGTTTAACCTTCACTGCTGTTTGCTGTAAGGTATGTTGGTGTGTAGGGCAGCCTGGTGGCTGCTTGCCTGATGGGATGTCCTTCTGTCAGCCGGGCCAGGAGGCAGTGGTGTCTGTCTTCCAGGGCCTCTTTGAATGGGGGCTACATGATGCCCCTGGCTGCGGTGAAGCCTTCAGTCCCCAAATGTTGTGGTTGCTGGAGCCCAGAAAGCCACAGAGCCTATGGCATAAACGTGGGGTGCCACCCTTGTGTCAGGGAGGCTGTTGTGTGAAGCCCCCACTTACGATGTGGGACTTGGTAGCATTAATGGTAGTTATGTATGAAGGGGGTGATGGCAGCTCACTAATCCCTGCGGTAGAGGTATGGGACTGGTGGAAAAAGGCAGGCAAGGGGTGTCAGTCCTTTCAACAAAGCAAAGTGGTTGTTTGCTACCCTGCCTTTTAAGTAATGCAACCAATTTGGGCAATGATACTTGTACTCTAAAATTACCACTTTTTCTGAAGCTGCTGAAGCACGAAATCTCGTGCCTTTTCAGATGCATGCTTTATGCTGCTGCTATCTCTGCACTGGAAATAGCATCTCAGCTGTAACGCCCTGGCTGTCCCCTGGGGACTCCAGCTTGCAAGAGATGTCACTGATGTATGGTTGATGAAGTCCTACGTGTGTCCAAAGCAGGCTCGTGTCATGGTGCCCATGAGAGTGACAGGCAATGCCTCAAGATGTGTGCAATGTCCTCACTGCCTTGGGATGGGCTGCATTTGAAGTAGCAAGTTGCAGCCAAGGCCAAATCTAAAGGAAATTTATGGAAGAACAACCCCAAGTGTCAGTTTGACATTTTCTGTCCTTTGAGGGAGGGAACATGCCTCATGAAAACTAAATAGCATGGCCGTGAAAGACTTCAGCATTGCAAGAGACGGGGGGAAGAAATTGTTGGTTGTCAACATGTGATTGGCACTTGTTTGCTCTTAGGTGCCGACAGTTACAAATGGTTGTGAGTTTCGAAGAGCAACTAGGACTTGCGTGTGCCTTGACCTCGCGTCAGCCTGACAATTCACTGGGAGAGGTGGTTAGTACTTTCTAAAAAATCTGGACTCTTTTAAGCCTGGCTCAATGTGAGGGGCCATCGATGCCTGCTGGTTTTGCCAATCTCAGCTCTTTCTGTTGCAGCCTTCAGAAAATCAGCCCCTGCTTGGCTGTTCCTGGGAGACTGGCTGGTGGTGTCAGCTCAGTCATTTACTCATCTTCAGTGCTAAAATTAAAGTAGGTGCTTGTCAACATGTAGCATGCACAGAATGAAACCCTTTAGGGCTTACGAGGCTAAACAACTATATGGTATGTGTCGCTAAACAATGGCTTTTAATAGTGCCTTTCCTAATTAAGTCTCCAGCACGTTCAGTATTCGTATAAGCCCTACCCATAATGATTCATCTCTCTGGATACTTTTTCTAAAGGCATCATTAGTGAAGGAACATTACTCCACGCAAGCAAAAGATGTTCTTTATATAACTAATGACCTAATCGTTCACATGTGCTGGTTGTTACAAACACGTCTGCCACTCATACCCCACAGTAGTATCAACCTGATGCCAAGTCATCTCCTGTTTCCCACATACGGTCACTAGCGTAGCTGTTTATCTGGTGACAGCAATATTTGAAAGCCCCCACAGCCTGGGGGGCTGCATATAGACTCAGAGGGGTGCTGGCATTTTGGCCAGGAGGCTCAAGCTTTGACTCCTTCAGGTCCTGGGTAAAAATAGCTGTCTAAAAGCATTTTAAATTTCTAGAATGTGATTCTGGTGGTGAGCCCTCTTCTTTTTAAAGGGGATCTCTTGGGCAGAGTGTATGACTGTGGAGCCAGGATGAAGGGTTTAGGGCCGAGAGGGAGGAGGAGCTCCTCCTGGGGAGATGACCCCTCTCTTCTGATGGGGTAAATAGAACTGTACTGATGTACATATCCTCCTTCACTTCTGAGCAGAGAAGGAAAAAACCTGAGGTTTCAAAGGAGTCAAGGAATAGTTTATTAGAAAAAAGAAGCTACCCTTGAAATATTGCACAAATCAGATCAAGGTTTCAAAATAAACCTCTTCTCTCTTTTTCAGCAAATGGTCATAAAGAAGCAGGTGGTTAAACATAGTAGGTTTTTTGGCTATCATTTCCAGGGGCACAGTGAACTGCAGAAGTACCTACGTAGTCTGAAATTTCTTTTCTGAGGACAGTATCGCTCATAACTGAGTGGGTGTCCAGTAATGTGTTGTATTTGACTGCCAAAGGAAAGCATTCAGCAATTACAGATTAGCACATATTGCATGGGATTGAACCCTTCAACCTCTCTGTCCCCTCACCCCTTCTGACAGACTAATTTACTCCGTGTGGCCGGGCTGGGGAAGGACTAGCTGGGTGGTGGACTAGATCCATTTTGTCTTAGCTTTGTCTGGAAGATCTGGTTTGCAACTCCTACTGCACATGGCTTTATAGGTTTTGCTTTGAATGCACTGTGTACTGTATGGGCTGGGTGCCTCTAAAGAGGAACAGCTTTACAACAAACCCTGCTGGACTATTTAAACTTAATTGTTTGAGGTTTTCATATACATATGGACATTATAGGCAAGGACAGTATAGGCAGGACTGAAAAAGACGGGAATTGTCACCACTTCAGCTTACCTGGGAGGGGGAAGAGAATTGCATCTCTCTAGAAAAGGGGAGCTCAGCTTTCTGTCCTTTTTACCTGAAACTTGCATAATAGAGTTTTATGTAGCTACTAATTTCTACACTGAAGACATAGAGTAAAAATAAGAGTGAGATTAAAAAAGAAAATAATTAAATTTAGCTGAGGGAAAGCTGGTTCTGCTCAGAAACCAGAGAGGTTATGGTCTAATACACAGTGTAATTCTGCACCAGTTGAAGCTTTGTAGCTTCTGGGCAAGGCTGAGCATAATTACTGTGCTGAAGCAACGCCATAGAAAGTGTCAGCAATCACTCAGGAAAGATCTATATGGGAACAGAAAAGAGAGACAATCTTGATTTTCCAGGAGGTTGTGACGTTCACAAACTAAATGTTTGTCTTTTCTACATCTTTGGCTGTATAAGAGATTTATTCCTGCACAAATCATTTGATTCTGGAGAAAGTAGAAGTGACTCTGTATGGGGGAAGCTAGCAGCACAACTGTCTTTTTAATAAAAACAAAACCAAAAACAAAAGAAAGGAAGCAATGCAGGTTTGTGGCCTCTTGTTACAGCTTTGTGTTTTAGAAGAAGTAGAAAAACCCACCAAAACAAGCCCTCTCAAATACATTTAAAATCTGGGATGCAGCCAAAGTACAGTGTCCACCACTTATCAGAAACAATTTACTGTCCACATTTACCAATCAATATTTTTCTTTGCAAAGTTCCTCTTTCACAAATGGATTTTCCTTAGCTGGAAACTATTCAGTATGGTTTCAGTTTTTTGCCAAATAGATAGTTTTAGTTTGATTTGAATCCCACTCCTTCTGTATTTGTTTTTGTCATTAAAGGTCACTGAATGAAGGAAGTGTGAAGAATTTGGATTGCTTATTTCCACCCCTTCATAAATTTTTAATTCTAAATTTCCCCAAACATCCTCAGCTGTTGAAAATTGAGTTGCAACAGTGACAAATTAGGAAAGAAAGATCCTGATTTATGTGACGTGGAATTTTATTTCAGTTTTCAACTCATGTTGTGCCTTATTGTAGTATACCGTACTGTACTAGAAAGCTGCATGATGAAGGGTTGCATTAAGAGGAGCATGGCCAGCAGGTCGAGGGAGGTTATCCTCCCCCTC
>BOSO01004631.1:10174-34365 GCA_018403395.1 Gorsachius goisagi | reverse complement strand
ATCAGGTTGCTCAGAGCCCTGTCCAACCTGGTCTTGAATATCCTTATTCTTTATAGTTGTGCAGCCTGCCTCTCCATGGAAATGATTTATTAACTTCCTTCCATAAGCCCTTTCATCCCATAATTGGAATTCCCATTAGGAACCATAGTCCTGATGCAGGTGGTACTTGAATGTGGTGAACTTGAACTGCCCTCATAGGTTCTCTGCTGTACTTTACTGGTAGATTTATTGCTTGTAAAGAATCTCAGTTTGTTCTGTGTGGGTTGAGATGGGTGGCAGTGAATTTATGCTCCCACTGAGTAACTTAATCCTGTTTTAGAGTGTTTAAGTGGTAAGGAAGTTGTCATGAAAATGAATTTGACTTAGGCAGAATGATGAACAAATAAGTGGATGTGTATATATATACACACCTAATTTTAGTGAAGGCTTTGGCTTTATATCACTATTGTCACTATTTCTCAGTTTATTCCTTAATGGTGAATCTGGGAGGTCTGTTGGATCTGAGTAAGCTTCTCGTGAAAAAAACCATGAAACTTAAAGATTAAAATTTTAATGCAGTTCATTTCATATGTGCTGAAATAAAAAGATTTATTAAGATTTGAGATGAAATAACCATAAAAGAAGTAAAGTAATAAATACATGTACTTTGATCTTTAAAGTGGCTTTTAGTGAGTCTTGCTTTCTGGCTACCATGTGATAGCTAAATCTCATCTTTAGGACTGACACAGGCACAAACAGTTTAATATTTGCTCCGAACGGAAACAATTTTAACTGCGCCGATGCTTTTATTGAATGTGCAAAGATAGAGAAATCATGGGAAAACTCAGTTTATGGTATAAATTCTAAGAAAGCATACTTTAAAATTGCTGATGAAACGGGTTTTTTGCAGCTGATAGCCATTACGCTTCCCCTTGTCTTCACTACCTCTTGCCTCTTGTTTTGGTACCACCAGCAAGGTGGTAAATTTATCAGAAGTTTAGCAAATTACCGTACTGTTGTACAAGCTTGGTCAAGCAGATGAAGTGCTTGCCCCAGCTGGGGGGGCCGCAGGAGGCAGTGCCGGGGCACAGGAATGAGACCTTTGCTTCTGTTGAGAATGTTTTTCGAAAAGTAGAGAATAAGAGATGTTTCTGCCTAACTCTTGCCACTGTCAGAGACCGAAGGCCTAATCTTTACATGTAGGACAAGAGAGGTTAAATCAGTCAGCTTTTTTGCATGATAGAGTTTAATTCAGCCCTTCCCAAGTGTTTTTAAATGTAGCCTCTTCTTGGATAACCCCTGCAGGCTGAAGCAGTGCATAGAACCTGTAAAGGTGGTGTATTTTGGACATATAATTCAATAGAACTAGATTTGTTATCTTTCCTCTTGGCCTTTTTCTTTCGTTTTCACTTTTTTTCCTTTATTCTTACAGTGCTTTCTGCTCAGTTGCTCCTACCATGCACCTTTCATTTGGTACCCAGGCTTTTCTTTGGAGCCATGTAAATATTTGCCCAGAGTGGGAACCTGAGCTGGGGTAGGGAGTAGCTCCCACTGAAGCCCATCAGTTACACACGTAGCGCATCAGAGCTTCACCAGCTTTGGCAACCGTGGTTGGATGAAACTGGCAGTGTTAAAAGGCTGGGCTCTTTTCCCCTGGACCTTTTCCCCCCTGTACTTTCCCATTTTACTTGATGCCTTTTTCTAGAGGGATGGGTGTGTAGCTCTTTGGCTCGGGGCGCTTCATGGGGAGGGAAGGGGGACAAAACATCTTTCATTCACACTGTGTGTTTCAGCGTGTACTATCATCTGAGGAAGTCTGAGTGCTACTTAGGACCTAATTTTGTCATTGCCATCAGATGCTAAATGTGAAGTAAACCTCTAATCAGGGATTTTTCTCTGGCCTCAGGAAGGACCGGCTTTCCTCCAAACACTTCAAGGCATGCCGTATGTTCTTACAGAGATTGAGATAATGCAAAGAACTATTTTCTTCCTCCAGATGACAGCAGAAACAATGATGAGACCTTGATTCTTTGCTTTTTGTGGCCAGGAAGTTTGTCCAAAGGAAGAGAGGGCTTCCTCGCCTCTGCAGCCTCCTGCCCACAGCAGCGCAGGGCTCGGGGGGCAGCGAGCTCTGCCCTTCTTTAGAAACACCCATGCCCCTTGCGTGGCGTCCCTGAGCACCCTGAAGTATGGGGTGACAATCAGCATCGCCTCCCTCCTACAGGGCACCTAGGCTACATTTGGTGAAAAAATAGTAAATCACCACACAAGTGGTTATCTTCAGAAGATGACAAGACCACATACTACGTACTCAGCTATTCTCCTGTCTTTCCTGTAGGAGTAGCTGTAAGTTGGGGTTTGACTCTTTTACTTTAGTAGATAAATGACTGGTATTTAAATCATAGCTTGGGCCATGCCAAAATAATTTTTTTTATCTATTTTGTGGACAAAAGGACTTAACAGATGTTGAACCAGACCTTTATGCTGTTATCTAAACCGCTAATTGAAGGAGGAAATGCTCTGGGCAGGGAAACTTCCTCTGCGGGTCTTGATGCCCACCTCAGTAACTTGAGATCTGATGCACTCATGGAGATGCTGAAAGGCTTTTCCTGAGGAAGGGGCGGTGGGAAGAGAGGCGCCCCTGGTTCCCCCTGCTTCAGTAATGGCCTTTAGCATTCGCTGGAGGTTCAAAAAAACTTGGAGGGAAGAACTGTTTCAAATTGAGCTGAAAGACCCTCCTTGCATCACAAAGTGAAGAATTAAAGAGAATTGGAAATATTTCAGACTCAGAGGAGGGCTTTTGTCACCTCAAATGAAACATTTAAACTTGTGGTTTGAAAATTTTAATTTTTAAAATCCGTTGTGGGGATTCTCCCAAATGAAAAGTCATTTTGCAGGCATTGACTGAAATGTTTTGTTTTGAAAATCTCAAACCTAAGGGGGTTCCTGACTTTTTTGAATTTTCCTATGATTTTTGATTTTTAAATGAAGCTTTGAATATGTGGTTTTCTCCAAATCCTAAGTTTTAGCTGAAAACTGCTGTTTATTTCTACACCTATAATAAGCTCCAAGGAGCAGTCTTCTCATGGCAATAGTTTCTGAAAGGAAGAAAAATCACTGCTTTACTTCTACTCAAATTCTATCAAAAAAAAAAAAAAAAAGAGCTTACCCATGCAGTCTGGGCCCCAGTGTCCCTGGCAGCACTCAGGTTGTTCAAATTCCTTCATACAATGATGCCGACATCCCGGAAAGGAAAGTGTGTATGTTTTAATTTCTAGATAATACCTGAGGAAAAGAGTTTGGCACTGATTTAAAGTACTTAAAGGCCTTCTGTCGGCAAAAATGAAAATCTTAAACCTCCTCTTCTCCTTTCAGCGTCAGACAAGAGCACTTTAAGCTTAGTTGTATTGATCTGCCTTTTTTTCTTCATTAAAACATACATTGCACATCAAGGTCTAAAAAGATCCTTGGAGCTGTTTCTTTTGCATAGTATATTTATATTTTTTTTAATTTCTGCAAACTAAACACAACAGTTTTCTCTAAGTTTTGATTTGAAATAGTGTTTTTAAAATTATTTAATACCAAGGTTCTTTAAATGCTAACTAAGCTCAAACCAGTTACATTTTCCCTAAAATTTTGCTTTTCTTTTTTTTTTCTAATCTGAAAGGCAAGATTTCAAATTAGTTTTGAGATATTTCTTCCTGCCCTTCCCCCTGCCCCCCCACCCCCGCTCTGGCAGTTTGAAAAATCTGTTATTTATATGACAATATAGGATATGAATGTTGTGTAGATATCATTTATATGATAATATATATTTAGCATGATATTTATATATCATTGATATCAACCATGCATAATAAACAAGCAAGTGATTTTATGATATCACTCAAAAGAAAATCTGATAGGCCATCAATAGCAATGTTTATTTTCCTCTTATATCATTTGCTGATTAACTTTAGGCTTAAAGTACTTTGAGTGGAGCTTGAGTTCCAGAGTTGGTGAAGCATAGAAATTGCATAGAGTAGAGCATTTGTAATATGAATTACCATTTCCTAATTAATGTAGAACAACATTCATGGGGAAAAGCTCTGACAGAAGAGATACCTGCAATCTGGTATCCCAGTCCCATTGGTAATTTTTGTGTAACCAGCAGGGCACTGGGTTTCGAGGTTTAAAGAGCAAGGTACACATTCAGTTTTCATTCGAATGAGCAGCTTTTGATCACATTGCTTCTTCATCTGTAATAGGAGAAGATTAATTAAAAAGAAGGAAAAAGTTCTCTGAGTTGATTTGACTCTGCCCCCAGTGGCACTGCTGAAAAAAGACAAATTTAACTCGGCTTTGTTCTCGCTCACAGACACAAGCTCTGTCCTCTTCAGCGGGAGCTCCCAGCTCTGGAGCTAAACTAGGTAATAGACCAAGTATTAAGGCTTTGCAGTAGTTGTGTCTGCACAAAATATGTCCAACCACTGCAGGATAAACCCTTCTAAGTGTCTTATTTCTCCTAAGAATGCTTTATCACAAATGCTAAGTTCAGCAGACTTAAAAGCCAGGTTACCGAGACAGTGTCTGCCTATGGAGCGTTAGTTCTGAAGTTGCCTCACAAACCCAAAGCAGGATGGGGAAAGACAAGTGTTGGCAAGTGCCTTCTCCATTCAATGGAGAAGCTAAACATAAGGTGTGGAGGACGTTGCCCGTGGCTCTGTGCACGCAGAGCACAGCATGAGCCTTTGTTCCTCTCAAAAGCAGGTTTCATGTTATCAGCCCCACCGTATTGAACTAAAGGACTATGGCTGGTATTTTCAAACTGGCATAAAAGAATGATGCCTAGCTTTGCAGTCAAATCCGATAGAAGTTGTGGGCCTGACCCCACCAGAGCACACTGAGGAGAGCAGCCTCTTCTTTTTTTTCCCTAGAGAAAGCCACAAAAGGAACCTGCCCAGCTTGGGAAACCTGGCCGTAGTCCTCTAGCTCAAGTGCCAAGGGCTCGTGCCCCTTGCTGTGGAGGTCCCAGTTTCAAGAGTGCAAACCTGACAAATGACTTGAGAAGGTGGCAAAAAGGAGGAAAGACATAGGGTATTGTCACAGCGGTGGCATTGTATTTTATGCTTGTAGGAATCATAGATTTGCAAATGTCTATATACCAAAAATAGCATCTGTTTTGTACTACTAAAATAGTCAACCTATTTTAAAGCAAAAAGTCTTTGCTGAACTCCATCTAATATTGACTTCATCTTCTTTCTTCCTGGTGAGTGTTTGTAGAGGAAAGTTCATAATTCACAAATGGTGAGAAATGATCTAATACAAAATACGGTCTTTAAAAACCAACAAAAATTAATAAATGAGATCATCATTCTTGGAGAGGAAGTACTGTGAAGTGCTCCATTTTCTATTCCAAGATAACCATTTATCCACTTTCTCTAAGTCTGGACCCATTTAGGTGGTCTTAACTCCCGTAAGCAATATTGACCATGAGAGACTTCCTGTCTGACACAATAGAATTGAAATGAACTCTCTGAATGAGATTTCAATTAAGCATCGAGTAGTCAATTAAGGCAATGTCTGAATCATTGCCAGGCCCACGTGAGGAAATGCTTCATGTTTATCTTGAAAAATGTGTGTGCATGGGTCAGTTCTAGCAGTATCATCCATTTGAAAATATTTGTATATGTTAATAGTTGTCTGTGGGCATTTTAATTAGTTTCCCAGATTATAAAGCCAGAAGGACAATTATACCAGAGGAGCGTAATACAGGATAATGGAGCTTCTTGCATGAAATTTAGTTTGAACAAGAAGATCTTTTAGAAAGCATTCATTTGATTTGGAAATGGCCAATTGTGGATAAACAAACTGTGGTATGTTACTTCTGTCAGAATTTGTTTGTGATGGTTTTGCTTCAGTCTCCAGCCATTGCTTTTCTGTAGCTTGCACAACAGGTAGGAATCTGTTCTGTTCAGGGTTTAACTACTCCCTTATGAATACCTACAGTCTGGGATCAAAGTATATTTTCTTTGTGCACCTAGATAAACAGCATTTCTTGAATTCCCTGCTATGACTGTGCTTTCCCAATTCTTGAGTTATCCCTTAGCTCTCCTCTGGAGCCTGCCCAGTTTGGCAATAGCCCTCCTGGAGGGGGAGCATCAGATCCATCCTCTCCGTGTGCATGAATGGGACCTGCACTCTCCCCCTGCAAGGTCTTCTCTGTCCCCTGCCTTGGCAAATCGACCATTAACCCTTTGTGCAGCAGCATCACAGCAGGAGCTTCAGGTCATTTGCTATACAGGGCGTATTCCAAGCTACCACTTCTGAGGATGTAGCCCATCACAGTGCTGTTATGTGTTGCTCACTGAATATCCTCTACATGTGTCACAGCCTGGTACTCCTGGATGAAGTCCTCACCCCAGCGGTTTCCCCCCTTGTTAGTTATCTTCCCTTCAATATTTGTGATAGCAGTACATTTCAGTAGTGAAGATTGTGAGGATGTATCACAGACACTGATGAGGAGATTAAGTTGCACGAGCTCTGAGGGACTCCACTTGGTAGTCATCACCCAGTTATAAGTACATTTCATCATCTATTTAGTTGTCAGATTTTAGTCTTTATAAATGTCCTGTTGAAATCTGATTTGGATTACATACAATACATTCAAGTATTTGGGTAGTGAAACCTCTTATTCTTGCATAGATACATTTCAGGCATCTTTGAAATAAAAATGAGACCTTTTTCCAGATGTGGGTATAACGCGGATACAGCTCGATCAGACACTTGGCAAAACAGCGGTGAGCACGCTAGGAGGACCGAGCAGCCTCCCTGCCCGCTTGGCAGATCCCAGCGCTGGTGGGGCATTGGACTGACCCGTCTCTTTGGGCTTCAGGTCTAATGTGGCTCCCACAAACTCAAACCAGAGCATCTCTGCACCTTGCTTCCCATCCAAAACCAGGTCATGAGGCACCAACATGAGGGAGCTTGAATGCTTCCAGCCTTTCAAAAGCCTGGTGCTCAGCACCAGTGCAGCCACCTTAACGGCCCTTAACAAGAGACTCTGCGTGCACCAGGGCAAGAACCAACACAGCACAAACAGCCAGTCCGGGCATCTTAACTCCTACGAGCATTTCCACTGAGTCAAGTCAGTACTGTTGACGAATCATAAACTCAGAGCCTTGGCTAGTATTTAACTAAGTAAGCTACTTAAGCCCTGCTCCTCGCAGGTGCTGGGGTTAAGCCATTAAGAGTCTGGATAAACTGCAAGGCTTGTAGGATATTAAGGTTTCAGAAGTGCAAAAGCTGTTGGTAGGGGTAGCTGAAATGATCCCACTGCAGAAGTGGTCATCAAAAAGGCACCTCACGAAATTTCATTTTTGGAACAAGAAAATTCAAAGAGATTTTGAAACGGTAAAATCTAAATAAAAATAGGTTATACCCTTTCCCTACTACCAGCTATAAAACCTTCTTTATTTTAGAATGGTGGGGTTATCTCCATTTTCTCCCATTTCCTCATTTTCCCTTTTTGCTATTAGGGAAAATGGAAGAAAGGTGATTTTTTAATGGCTCTTTTTTTAGAGACTGAATAAGTTTAACACATTTCCCAGTACTTGTTTGTACTTTTCCAAGTATTTTTGCATTTAAAAAACCCAACCAACCAACCAACAAAAAAACCAACCTGAGAGGCTTCCCTTTTTCTCCCCCTCTCGCCCAGTTTCTCCCTATCCTTTTGTTTCCTCTTCTACAAGTGTTTTCTCTCCAGAACAGAGGAATTTAAAGCCTCAAGTTGAGAGGTGGTCTAAATGAGCAAATGCCTCATTCTTGAAGTCCTGGTTCAGATTTACAACCCAACGCTTTCTGCCTCTCTGTGAAGGCAGTGAAAACATATTTTCTGAAATTCCACAGATCCATAGGATTTGTAATGACAAATGCACCACTTCCCTCAAAGTCTACAATAAATTTATAACTTTGTACAATTACTGCCAATAGCTCAATTCCTTAGAATTTTTCCTTACCTATCTGAAATAGCTTTTCCTCCTTGTGGTTAGTAGAGTGGATAATTTTCACTATGGAAGAATTTCTGCTTTTGTCTTCTGACTTATCAGAAATTCTAACAGGGTTCTTTTGCTGTTTTTGATGAACGTGTCAGCTACAGTCTTTTGCCACGTTTGCCATTTTTTAGAGACTTTTTCAGTGTACTCATGACATATCCTTTGAGCCAAAGTCTCATGTGGAATAAACAGATGCATTTCTGTTATTTCAGAGAACTGAATTACAGAGCTCTTAGTTTACAATTCAGTGTCATATGCACCAGTGACTGTAAAAGTGGGTTTTTCTTCTGTAAGATACAGTATCTGATGACTGTTCTCTCTGTAACAGTGAAATAAGCCGCACCCCTGTAGTTAATACAGACATAAAATAATTCATTACTTAAATAAAAAGCTGCTTCTTACCTCACTTGGGACTTGTGATGTCAAACACGGTTTCAGTGCAGCCAAAAAAGCCAAAAAGAATAAAACAACTGGATTTTTTTCCATGGTGAAGATTATTTTTTATTTCTTCAGAGCCCTCCAGACATGAGAACTAAAACACTGACGTAAAGTGATCGTTCGTCAGAGATGCTATTTCTTCTGCATTCTTAGGCAAATAGTTTAACAGGACTCTTGTCTTCCTGAAGGAAAATGAGCAAAGGAGACGGCATGCGAGCTTGCCTGCTGGCAGGAAAAATTCCAAAAGACAGGGTATTTGCTGAAAGTTTTCACTGCAAAGCTGAATAAACCCTTCCTAACTGAATGACAGGATATCCTGACGGGGCTCTGTTCATTTACCCTTCTCTCTGAAGCTGTTGACAGCACAAAACCAAGGACACTGAACTGTTATGACAGAAGATGTTTTCTTCTTTTAGGTGGGCATGGGACTGGAGTAACTGCTGTGCCTGTTATCATTACTTTTGTTCAACTGATCTAAGGCAGAGCAAAGGATCTCTGGAAGTTGGCTTATCAGCCCTAATAATGTAAGGGTGGGTCCCCTGAATGTGGCCCTGGGAGAAATACTACTGACTTTATCTCAGGAGGCCAAAAGAACATCTTCCAGCTTTGGTTAGCTGGATTAAAGAAGGGAATTTTTTTCTCTTTTTTCTTTTTTTCTTTTTGTTTGTTAAATAACTGTCACTGATTTCCTGGGACTCAGCTATGTGACTTGCATATGGTTAGGGGGGATGAGTAGGCAGAGAGGCATTTTGAGTTGCTCAAATAAAAATTGTTTCTCTTTCTTCTCAGAGTTCTTCAGCTCTTTTCTAGTGCTGCTCTTTGCTGCTGCTCTGGTCAGTCTTGTAAGGGCAACTTCTCCCCTTTCTTAAATAGCTAATAATTGGGCTGCCTCCAGTTTACCAGTTTTGCTTTGTGCCCCTGACATTATAATTTTTCAATCATTTGAAGGCAATCCCTAAGCATGCCTTAAGTTGCATTTTAAAACTACCTTACGTTTTTGACTGAAGAATCCACAGAAGTACAGTGCTGTAAAGCATAGTGCTTTCTCCCAAATTCCTATTCGTAGTCACGGCTCGATGCTGCATTCGCCTTTAGACCACAAACGTAATGCTTGATGCTGCTGTAACTTATTATCTTGAACTCCATGTTGTTTTCCTAAAGAACTCAGTGGTGATACATAAATAATACACAAATTCATCTACTTTTGTTATATTCTCTGACTGAATACTGAAAAATTGCTGGTACAAGATGGCAGGGCAAGATGGTTCCTGCGCTCCCATCCGATCCTGTTCCTTTCTGCTCTATGATGAGGAAAGCAAACCATTTCTTGTTTATGCAGACAAGATAGCAGCCAGGGGTTGCGACATACATGCTGACAGTAGGTATGGCCCTGAGAAATGCCGTTTCTCTTTTCTGAGGTCAAGGTCTTTCACGTTACTTCGGTTTTGCATACAATGTACAGTCTGGCCTGGCAGAAGGAATGGCTCAGGTTTTTCTGCAAAAGAGCAGAATCCTAGGGGATCTCCTCTCCCCTGTGATGACAGCCCATGGCTGCATCCCATCCTCTGTGGGATGTTTGGGAGCAAAACTTATCCCCCTTCTTCTGCAGCTGTGCCTTCTTGGAAGGTGGGCAGGGTGTCTGGCTGGGCAGGGTCTGCGCTACCTGGCCAAAACACGTTTGCCTGGCCCCTGCACGTGTCATGGCAGGAGCTGGCAGCATCTGCAGCAGGGTCTCTTGCCTGTTGCCACTTCAGACAGTGCAGCGGTGAAAGGAGCTATAAATCAAGCACGTCCCTTTCCTGTCCTGTAGATCGAGATAAAAAGCAACACACATCAGCTCTCTTGTTATCTGCCCTTGCCTCCCATATAGGCATTTGTGTGAAGTAAACCCTTCTTCCCTTTCCTTCCTCTCCCTTCGTGTTGGAGCGTGGTCTCCCTGCTGACCCCCGTGATGACTGCTCTCCCTGCTCCAGAGGGACCGGCCTCCCTTTCCTTGTCTTGGTGACAGGGATTTTCCTTGTTCTCAGGGGTTACAGCTCTGACTGTAACCCAGCCCGGCCAGCTCCCGCCCGGCTCTGAGCAGAAATACAGGCTAATGCATCCCCTGGCACGCAGGATGGGGCTCCCAGGGGACGCAGGGGGTTGGAAGGCAGCACTCTGACACTCAAAACAACCTGTGCAGTGCGGCCCCGGAGCTGATGGCAGCATACCTGCCAGCCGGCTGGGGAGCTGGCGTTACCGCCTGGCTTGGGAGGAGGCTGCCTTAGTGGCCAGGCCAGCGCCCGAGGTACCGGGCAGCTGCTGGCTCTAGCCCTGCTCTCCTTGCTGGTGCTGGGTGCTTGCATGCTGTCTGCTGGGTTTCACCTTCTGCTTTTAGAAATGTGATGGTGGTGGTCTCTGCAGGCTGGGACCCACATCCTTCCTTCCGTTCCCCTGCTCGTGCCAGGGCCACAGGGTGCCGAGGGGTCCGCATACCTCTGGGATCCCCAGTGGGGATTTCACCCCTTGGTGTGTACCCTGCACATCACCATGTCTGCGTTGGCTTTTGCCTTGGCCCTCCTCCAGGTCCTGCCCTTGATGTGTTTGTATCCTGTCCTGGCTGTCCAGTCCCTGTATTTCTGGGGCTGTCCTCCTCCAGGGTTGTGGTGGTGAGTGTCACGTTCTTGTTATCTTGCCGCTCATACAGCTCAGCTGAGACCTTCATGCGCTTGCATTTCTGACTCTTACTTTTTCCTGGAGTTAGCAGGATATTTTATTTTAGTTTTGTGCTGTGCCTCTTTCTGTGTCCAGCTGGAGCGGAGAAGAGATCTTGGATCTCTTTGGTTCCCACAAGAAGGTGAAAATTTTGGAAGCTTAGATGACAAGTATCAAGCTACACATGTATCTGTGGAGTTGGTCCCCTTGGATTTTTTTTTTAAATAATGTTGATACAGGTGAGGGAGGTGAGAGCAAGGAATGTGGGAGTGACAGTGACTGTAGGCACAGATGGACCTGAAAGCTGGGATCAATTTGCCATGGAAAAGCCCAGCCAAGCCTCCCTGGGGATATCCCAACCACTTAGATGCTCCCTGTCTCAGCTGCCTATCACCCTTGTACCTCGGAAAACTTTCAGGTTGCAAGCAGCCGGGTGAGAAAGATTAGTGAGAGTCACTGCGTGTGCTGTAACACTGCAAATGCAGCGTGCTGTGGCATACACTCCTGTGTGTCACAGCCTTCCTCCGCTCTGCTATTGCATTCCTGGACTGGATGCTCCTCCTTGAAGTAGATGTGAGCTGGTAGCCCTTTTACTTTCTTCATCCACCTACTGCCTCTCTGCAAGTTGCTCCTTCTGTTTCTGTGCTGAAAATGTCAGCGAGCTGGAGAAAATGTGATGCTTCATTTATGTAGGTGCAATGTTTTGTGCTGCAACTTATTCCAGTGTTACAACGAGCTTGCTGCTCTTTCTCAGAGCCAGGCATCTGGCACTTGAGTTCGGTTTAAAAATGAATGAAAAAACAGTGGAGATAGATAGACATGATGGTTGCAGCACTCACCTTCCTCTATGCAGTTTTGAAAATCACATAATTTCATGCATTTTAAAAAAAATATTAATTGATTATTGACTACATGACTCGCATGGTATATCCTTCCCCTGAGCTTTCTGAACATGAAGCTCTCTCAACCAGAGGTGGCTGAACAGCGTATGATGAGCTCTCGGAGGCTCGTATGAAGCTCAGCCATTTCACAAAGGATTGTATGACAAAAGCACCATTTTAGAGGAACAAATAAAAAGAAATATGACCATTTTGAAGCAGACCACTCATTGCAGCCTGAACATTCATGAGTGCTGTGTAATAAAAGCTGGTACTGCTTTTCTGGTACATCCCACCCTACTTGCGGCTCAGCTCCTCTGCCAGGGGAGAAGCCTCAGCAGTGAGGTCTTAGAGAGTATGAAGGGTGAGGGCAGTCTTGAGCTAAATTTAGTATTCTTACTTAGTAATTTGAAAGTAAGCGGCAGAAAGTAGATGGATTACTGTTTTTTTTACTGCATGTGGCTTCTGTTTTAGAGATGGTCACAGCAGGAAAACTGTCCCAGGGGTGTTTGAATACGGTTTGAGGCTCCACATGTCTGAGGAAAGTCACTTTGCTCTTTGTTTGGAAACTGGCTAAAGCACCTTGCAGAGGGGTAGGAAAAGATAAAATGTGCTCAGAAGAAGAAAGCTTCCTAGGGGGAGGGAGGCTTTGGCTCTGCCAAGAGAAGCGTCTGAATGCTAATTGTAGGTGGGAGGAAGGGGGGCACAAACCATCAAGTTGCCTAGGAGGAGGCTTGGGGAAAGGAGGGGGGTGGAATATTTGGGAAATACTGCCTTTGATTAACACAGACTTAATTGGAACTTAACAAAGAGATTAAAAAAAAAGGTTTGGCAAGTTAAATCTTTCTAGTGCCATACATCTGAGGAAGCCAACGGTGGCCTATGGAGAGTCTGAATGGGCAATGTGGAAAATTTTAGGGGTGTGTAATTTTATCCGCAGGGTTATGACAGCCATCATTTTGAAACACGGTGACTATCAGAACTAATTAATTCTCCAAGCCCATAGGATGCATTAAGATAGAGCTGCAGCTGGTATGCTGAGGAATGCTGCGCGCCCGGCAGAGGCCATCGCTTTTATCAATGTTAATGAGGGAGAAGGCACAGACAGCTGATCTAAACCCAAATGCGTTCATGATGCATACAGCTGATGGCAATGCAGACTGCCAGTCAAGGGGTGGTCTTAGCCATAGATTAGATCCTCATAGTGGCCTCTTCAGCTTTCTTTCTTTCCCCTCTTTTTTTTTTTGTTCTCAAAAGAGTCTTTCAGCTGGTGAAATTGTAAACAAAAGGCATTCTAGCTAAGGCCGTGGCGGAGAGGGCTTTGCTGGGGAGACATGAGGAGGGTAGCGTATGCGGTGCTAGCTTGGACAATGTTATTTACTTACGAATTTTAAGGGGGTGTTAGGTGGGTGAGCTGTAAGGCTCCAAAGGGAGTGACCACAAAACCAGGGTCTGCTCACAGGTACCTCTGCTACCCTTTCATGCTATAATAAGAGGTTGCTTAAATGAAAGTCATGCTCTAGCCATAGGTAAGGTCCCATGCCCTGTAGGTTCAGCAGGGTATAGGACTTATAAATAAGTCCTTGACTTGCGGGAAGCATTCCCCATGTTCAGCTGTGCGACACTGAGGCCAAGAGGTACAGGGGGATGAAGCCTACAGGGTTGCTGGGTGGCAGTACTATGGGGGTGAAGGGAAGGACTTAGTAACTCGTACCTGGAAGTGCTGGTGGTGTAGAGGAATATTAAACCCATCTTTGTATCCCTGTGTCTGCTCTGCATCTCCTGCATTGCAGTTCTTGATAGACCATGCATAGACTCTGGTCACACGTTGCTGCCAGCTAACAGTATGGTAAACACAGAAGGTACTGCCCTGGTACAAAATCTTGAGTTTTTTGAACACTGTGGCTCTTCCTGGCAATATAGCACTCTTCAGAATCATTAAGTCTCATATTTAATGGAGTATAAATAGAACATATATTCCTTGCACAGAATTGGAATAAAATGAATCACAGTTATGAACTGCTGGGTAAATACAACAAAATAAACTTGTAGTTTGAATTAACATCTGCCAGTTTGTGTAATGTCAACATGTAAGAAGCTTCAGCTTCAAGATGCGATCAAAGGATATCAGAAACTAGGAACTAATAATGGGTTTACACAAGATGAGAAGGTGGCTGAAATGGATCTTGATGGCAATCCTCAGGCAAACCTATTTTGCAGTTTATAGATATCCAGGCAGGAAGGAGACTGGGGTTGTTTGTATGTGTGCAGTTCTGCTAAGATTGCAGAATATAAGGCCAAAATACCAGGAAAATCTTGAGATTCCCGTATTTGAGATGGAGAGAGGGATGTGGAGCATGGATTCCTGGTGCTGTAAACGTTATGGTGGTTTCTCCAGCCCCGTGGTAGAGCAACAGTACAGAGAGTGGCATTCGCGTTTCAGATCTTACCAGTTGGCTGTGGTAGAACTGGGGATGTCTGGAAACCCCAGATGTTGTAAGGTAAGGGAGCTCGTGGAGTCAGGGGAAGCCGCGGAGGCAGTGTTAGTACTGCGGTGTTATTACCTGATGACTTCCTTTCTTGGTCTGGACAATGCAGAGGTTTTGCTGTAATTTCAGCCTATGTAGAACTTGTATGCTTTCATAGTAATGCCTTTGTTTTGACTAGTCAGACTTAAACAAAGTTAGCTTAATATAGTTAATAATTTACTAGTAATAGAACTGAATTGCAGATAATGATATGGAGCAATCAACCTTTGCTCAGTTGTTTTTTTTTTCTTTCTTTTAAATGCAGCCTTTATAACATTATCCAAATGTGCGTGTTTACGGCTATAGTGAATTGATTTCAGCTAATTATCTTGTCTAGGAAAAGCCATCTCAAAATTCGTTTGAGAAAGAAAATCATGCAGAAGACAAGCTGGCGTAATTTCCACAAACAGAATAACACGATGTTATCTCTCCTTGTCTTCATCCTTACGATATATAAACTTGTCGTGGTTTACATCAGGCTACAGGGGATGTGTTATGTGCTGTGCGAGGCGGGTAACACCGTGGGATATGCAGCATGGTAATCCCCAAGTCATGGCCCGAGGGCAACAGGTTGCCCACGGGGTCATCTGATATTGCTGGGAAGAGCCAAGCACAGTGGTGCCGGGCGTGTGTCAGCTGGCTGCAGGCCAGCAAAGGTTGCAAAACCGCTGCCCTAAGAAACAGAGCTGGACTTGGGATAAGGCAGCTCAGGCTAGGTTTTGCGGCTCCGTTGCTTAAAGATTGTGGAGAAGCTGCTCTCCCTTCCCCCTTGGCTACATAGAATGTTTTGGGTTGGAAGGGACCCCTAGAGGTCACCTAGTCCAACCCCCCTGCAGTGAGCAGGGACACCGCTAACCAGATCAGGTTGCTCAGAGCCCTGTCCAACCTGGCCTTGAATGTTTCCAGGATTGGGGCCTCTTCAATCCTTTCTGCCTTTCTATAGTTTGTCAGCACCTCCAAAAGTGACACCTGTGGTGAAGGTGGCTCCAGTACAAGAAGAAAAGAGTTTCTCCACCTGTGTCCTCCATCCCTCTTCAGTTCAGCACATGCATTTTTTTTTTCTTAAATTTTTATAGTTTTTTTAAATTAAATCTTTCCTGTCACAGCCTCCTGGCGAGGGGAGAGACAATGGAGGACTTTGGGCTTTCTACCTGGCATCTTCGGGTTTTGGGGTGGTTTTGCAGAGGGGTGGGGCGGGGGGGGGGGGGGCGGGGGGGGGGGGGGCGGGGGGCGGGGGGGGGGGGGGGGCCGGGGGGTGTCCCGGGACCCCCACCCGCCCTCGCCCCCCCCGCCTCCGAGCCCGGGACCCTCCCCATGGGACCACCGGAGGGCAGCAGAGCCCAAGCCACGGCTTCAACCCCCACCCCCCCCCCCCCCCCCCCCCCCCGCCCCAAACTCACAGGCTGCAGCACCTAGAAGGGGCTCCTCAGTCCCCACGGTCCCTCACGACCCCCTGCGAGAGGCAGTTCTCTGCATGGGTAACCCCACTGATAACCCAGAGGAGAACCCCCCACCCTCCCGGGGTGTGAAAGCATGAAGATGTTTTGATTGAGCTGGAGCGACTCCCTAAAAATAGCGTGAGAGCATGTGGGGATAAGTAAGTATATAAAAACAAAGGTATTAAATAAGTATATATAAAAATAAATATATAACAAATATATGCAAAAGTGATTACGGCAATATTAAAACGATGCGTGGGTTTTGTATGACGGAGAGGTTTGGGAGCATTCATCTTGTTGTGGAGAGGGCCTAGGACACAAGGTAGAGGGGAGAGGACACATTTGGATACTTGCACAAACACACACCACATCTCAAAAACCGGGCACTCGGGGAACTATTCCCTTTCCCCTGACTCCCACTGAGTTGATATATACACTACAAATAAAACACTCGAGTGCTTTCAGATACATAGGAGCATCTTCTGAAGTTCCATCTAAAAGAATCTGCTTTGTACCTTGTACGTTGAAGCCTAAACTTCTTTAAAAAGTTTACCGTTTTACCATGATGAAATAAACATCCAAGGAAGCTTTCCCATTTGACAAAAGGTACGGTAAAAAGACTGTACTTTGTGTTAACACACTGGAAATTCTAAACAAGCATAAAAATATAAAGTCAGTGTAACTAGCAGTGAGATTAGGCTGAGCACGCATATGCAGAAAAACCTCTTTGAGGGCTCACCTATTGGAAGCAAGGCTCTGTACAGCAGGTGCTCGTGAAGAACCATGCAAAGTAGTCATCTACAAATGTAGATAAGTTTTGGATGTGTCATATATATATATATATATTAAAAAAAAGCTACAGTTTTGAAAGCTTAGTATTTAGTATTTAGAAGTATGAAGAATCCGGAATTAAATTCCTTCCCCAAGAGGATTATTCAGTTTAGCAATTCACATGTAGAGAGGAAAAACTAGGTTGTGTAGGGGTTATAAATTAGAAACTTTCTAGTTTTTGAGTGCTTGTCTTGTTTTCAAATTTTAAAAATAGAAGTGTTATGTTGGGGATTTTTTTTTAAGTTTTGGAGATGTAATCAACTAATATTAAAAAAAAAAAAAAAAAGAGGAAAACCACCTGTAAATGGAGCTTTAATGTAGTTATTTCAAATCCACTGAGGTTCTAAGCAACAGAAACAAGGTCTATTGGTGTGAAACTCTAAGCAGGAATGAAGTTAACTCTTTGACCCTGGTAACATCACTTGTCTTTGCAGACGTATTTTTTCCTGGCCCTGCCAGATAGACTTCCAAGACTCTCACCCAGCACTATGTCTCTGTGATTACAGAATGTATTTTAATATCATTTAGCATAAGCAACGTTCTAGCAGTGTAAAGACAGACTCTTCCACATTTACACCCTCTTTAGTGTCCTCTTCTTGTGCATGATTGATGGCATTAGACCAGCCAGAATCTGAAGGTCCCTGCGGCCCCAGTGAGTTGTACCATGAGAGTGTACACACATGAGATACGCTGTCTGGCAGTGCACAGCTATTTAGGGATAAGGAACAGCACTGTAGGACAAATTGTAATTCAAACTTCAGCTTTTTTTGTTTGGTTTTAAATTTTGACCTGCAGGTGTGAAGTTGCGTAAAAACTTGAGGTGTCAGTTGGGGAAATAACATCACGGAAGGACACTGTCATGTAACCTAATGAATCTCACCTTGTTCAATAGCATTTATATGCTAAGGCGAACTAAATGTTAGCTTGTGGTTTGACCTCCATGGGGGAAAGACCTCTGCTTGCTAGGAGAAGACCAAACAGCAAATTAAAGCTGTGGCCTGAATATTTTAATGACAGAAACTCTTCAGCCTTCTTCTGACTGTGGTGTCCAGTTCTGATCATCCCATCCCCTGAAGCATATAGAAGGATTTAGAAGGATTTGGAGAATGGAAATGACAGTGATTAGAAAAATAGGAAGTGATAAATGCCTGTGTGGTATAGATAGAAGACTAAAAAGAGGTAAAATTGATAGAGTTGTTACGAAATGTGTAAAGAATCATAGAATCATAGAATGTTTTGGGTTGGAATGGACCTTTAAAGGTCAACTATCCCAACTCACCTGCAGTGAGCAGGGACATCTTTAACTCGATCAGGTAGAGAAGGTAAATGGGAAATTCTTACATTTTCATTTATAGTATTCTACAATAAGAGAATATTTGAAAGAATTACTTTTAAAAAAGAGAAAAGAAAGTTATTTCTTTGTAAATTAGAAGTTAAAAAACTTTTAGTCCTTTCTGCTAGTGCAACTTCTTATTTTCTTATTGTCTAATTGTAGGTAGGCAAGTCTTCATATCTCTTAGAAGTTTGTGGTTGAGAGGAACCAGGCAGGAAACTGTTTCACAGACTTCCTGTGCAGCATTTAGCTAGAATCTGTAAGAAGCAAACTTCTTTTCTTCCTTATAGAAAATATTTTGATTTTGAATAACTTTGTTTTGTTCCAACTCAGGATGCAAGTATTCACAGGTTAAGTTGAAGAAATTTTACTGCAGAGAAAATGAAAATATTCATCTTTTTCTACCTTGCCTGCTGGGTAAAGCATCTGGCTGGCACACTGGACTCCTCAGAAATATAGTAGCTTGTCTCAAACTCTGCCGAGGAGCAGAAAGGCTTGGGGCAATCCAGGTGCCTAAAAACAGGCATCTCATCCTTCTTTAGATGCCTCTGGATGTTCAGGACTCATGAGTGCTGTGGCCTTCTGGAGTAGCACCTGGTGGCCACATGGGATACCATGAGGCGTCTGAAACAGTCCTACGCAACTAAAGCACACCCTATGGGCATAAGGACTCCAAGGAACTAGAAACCTGAAATCATGAAGAGCTGCAGAGTTTATGGAACTTCTGAGGGCTGGACCTAGGATGACCACAGTTGTTTCCTTTCCAAGTTCCCATTAGGTGAAATTCTACAGAGTTACAATTGTAAAGATGTAGATTTCCTTCTTTCTCACTAGTTTAGCTTCTGTGAGTCCACAAGTTGGAAAGCACGGGCTATCTGGAGGTCTTGGGAACTGCAGAGTGTGGAAACAATGTTCTGAGGGAAAATCAAACTGATGCCTCAAAATCAGTATCTTCTCTCAGAAAAGGTTTTTTTGAACCCAGGTTTCCTGTTGGGAAATCAGTATAATGCGAAAATCACAACTGGCTGTTCATCTGATGCAGGCTGCAATCAGAGGGTAGAGTAGATGCTCATCTGTTCCCATCAACCACCGCTGAGTATTTCAAGAGATGTTATGATGCAAGTTTTCTGTCTGAGATCCAGCTCTCGCTGGCTTGGCACTCTCAGCTGTAACTAGTTTTTCAAAAGAGCTCAGTTCCCATTGTGACCATTATGACCAGGTTTTCAAAAGATTTCAGCACACTGAGTGCTGAGATCCTTTGAAAACCTCCTAATAATTCTTTAGGTGAGTAAATAGCATCTGAGTCTGGTTGTAAAAGCTAACTCTTTCTGGAAATTCTTACCACAAAGCGACGTAGATTACCAACCTTAAATTTTCATGTTCCCTGTATGTGATTTGCCTTTTCTCAGCATCTGAGCTCTTTTAAATACAATTTCCACAAAAATAGAATAGTATTGCAGCTAGAGGTTGCACTTGGGTGTACTATAGTTAATTTAGGATCAATGCAATGCAGCCTTTTTCCATTGATGGATCTATCATGTCAAAATTGGAATGCTATTATTGAGCAAAATTTCTGCATTTGCTAAGTAGCAAGAGGAGATATGGTAGAAGAGTGAGGGTGAATTCTTCAGTTAGTGTTATACCCCAAGACCAAAGACTATGGGGAAAAGAGGCTGTGCTGATGACAGTCTTGCACCCAAGGACAGCAGTGCTGAGGAGAGCAGTGAAGGTTTTAAGCACTGTGTCTGTAACAAAGTTGGATTTAACTAATTCCTGTCACAGTGTTTAAGAGGCAAAATGCCCAAATTTGTGTTCTTGGCAAAACTCCTGAGTGAAGACATTATTCTGAATTTAACCCTTAATGTATATGAACATGCAAGAGCATAGCAACAGCACCATGTAAAATCAAAGGCCCATTTAGTCTGGCATCCTCGTCCTGACAGTGCCCAGTACTGGATGTCTAGCAAAAGTGTATAAGGAACAGGCCAAATGTAGAATAATGTTTTTAAAGTACTTCTCCAGGATTCAGCCTTTAACGAGCTATTTTTAGTGGCTTTATAGTCTTCCTTTTGCCTCCATAGCATCTTGTAGCAGTGACTTCCACAATGCAGTTGCACGCTGTGTGAAAAAACTCATCTCTTTTATTTCAAACCTGTCAGATACTGTGGTTGCGTGTCCCTGCTTGCTGGGGTGTGAGAAATAGCTGATAATCTCTTTATGACTTTGTGGAATTGTAATGTATCTCTCCACCCCCCTTATTTCTTTTCCATGTAACAAGGGTTATAGTTTATCCAGTTTCTCCTCATACGAGAGTATTTCTGGACCTCTGACCTGAGTTTTGCCCTTCTGTGAGCTAAAACCTTTTCTGGTTCACCTTTGTTGCTTTGGAAATGGGATGAGCCAAGCTGCCTACAGCATTCATTGATTTAAAAGGCTATAGAACAGTATTTTTTCTGTTTCATTCTCAGTTCTCCTTAAAACCCTTAGCATTGTATATGCTTTTCTGCCAACTCATGAACATTGAGCTGCTGTTTCAGAGAGAGCACCACGAGGCTCCCAGATCTTTTTACAGAGTGCAAATACTGATTTAAAGACCATCCCTGGGTCATGGTTATTTTTTCCATGTTGTGTGGATTAATGCAGGATTTCATTTGCTGTTTGTTCCCCCTGACTTGCTGTGAAATCCTTTTGCAGATCTTCTCTCAACTGGCCTTACAACTGACCTCCCCAAATATTTTTGTAATGTGATATAATTTGTTGCCTAATTCTTGACTCCATTTTCACCTACGCTTTCAGCATAGTCATGCATCTTACTTCCTGGCAAACATTTTCTCTCTAATGTGAAAAAATGGCAATCTGTTCCTTTCCTTTATTTTCTATGTTTCAGTCAGTTAATAATCCACTGGAAGAACTTTATTCCATAACCACTTGGTTTCTTTCAGAGGCTTTTGTAAAGGTCTGTTACACTCCGGAGCCTCAACAGCTGGGTTGTATAAGCGGGTATAGCTCTGCTGGAGCTGGGGATCTACACCTCTTAGAAGAGCAGACTGTCTGTCTTAAAGAATTCACAAATCTTTAATTATCCATTCCTATTCTTGCAAATGCTGCGCAAGAAAATCTATTATCCCAATTGCTTGGCCGAGGTGCTCAGATGTGTCGCCATCTTGCCATAAAAACTTTGTATTTCATCTATCGTGTCTTTACCCAAAAGCAAGGTGTTGGTGCAGACTTATGCTCCCACTCATTTTTGCCCTTTGAGGCAGAGAAATTAAAAGTATTTGGTCATTTGGGACTCATGCAGAACTAAGAATAATATGGCAGTGATATTTTAAAGTCAAATATTTATTATTTTTGCCTAAAGTTGGGTAAGAATATCTAAACTACATTATGTTGGTTTTTATGAGAAATCTGTCCAGTGAGCAGCATATTGCTCTATCCTTTGAAAGCAAAGGTTGCACAGCAGATAGAATTACAGTATTATTTTGAGCAGTCTTTAAATAATTTGGTTTTTTGACTGGCTTGTTGCTATAAGCTCATAGTGTCCCTGGTGTAATGTCTTAGATTGGTTGGAATTTAGATACCTGCACAGAGCTGCAAATGTCATCTGCAGGACATAAAATAGAAAATCTCAAATGTATTTTGAGTGAGGCTGCCCTATATATTGCATACAAGGAAGCGTGCTTTGAGACATAATGTTGTGGAAGTTGTGTTTTCTTCTTTCTATTATTTAAACCACTTGAGCTTGTCTCTCAAACTTAATAACACCATGAAAATCCCTTGGTGAAACTACAGTTTATGATACCAGGTAGGGTGTATTTTATTGTCTATTTCCTAAATTATTATTTGTCAGCAAGTGCTACAGATTGCTTTTCTGCAATTGCCTTCCATGTGATAGATGCACCGAGATCTTTCATCTCTTAGACTCTTGGTCACACAGAGTCCTTTACAGAAGTGTTTGGAAATCTCTCTCATTCTGGTTATTGCTGACTTCGGGAGGGGTTTGGGTTTTGTTCTCTTTAGCAAGTTAACGCTTAGGAAGTGCTTGGATGTATGGCCATGTCAATTAAAAACTCAGCTGAGTGCAGCTGAAGACACAGATGCCCAGGATGACAAAGCATTTGGGTTCCTCTTCGCCCCACCCTCTCTGTGCAGTAGAAACGGTGAAAGCCCCGGAAACACCACGTGTGCCTGGGCACCTCCATTCCTGTGTGCACCCACCTTTCATCCCAAGGCCTGGGGAACCCCTCGCTCTCTCCATCTGTGGGTGCCTGGAAACACTGCCAGCTTGGCAGGAACGGAGCAAAACCTGAAAAGGGGTGAAACACCCTTTTATAAGCCTGTTGCACCTAACTGGCTTGAGTAACCTGATGGAGAGGTGAACAGATCTCTGCCTGTCCTTCATAAATGCTTGCCAGGCCTTTATTAATGTATGTGTTGTGTTATTAATTTGTGGTGCTAATCATACTGTAGTCGTTACCTGCTACCAAATCGTACACCAGCTCTTCCCACCTATAGTGCAAAGTAGCACGGGCAGTGTGTTCTGCACCAAATTCAGGATGTAGATGGTTCATGGATGCCATATATGTATTTTCATTTGCGTGTGCCAGAGGCGTTGCCGGTACCACTTGGTCTTCTCTTGAACAGCCTAGTTGTTAGAGCAGTTGTTCAGGAAATGGGGGATTTGTTCTCTCTTTGGTTATTTTTCCATCATCTCTTTGCTGCAAAATGTGTCACCAGCCTTGGGACAGGGCGCGCAGCTGTGCTGAAAAACTGTGTTTCTAAAATGATATCTCAGTAGCTGTTTGGTGGAAAACACTTCTTTTTCTAAAATCCGTGTAAAATTAATGGGAAACAGAACATTTTTAATGAAATATTTTTTTTCTTTTAGGAATATAAAGTATAATTAAGATTTTTCATTAAAACTTTCATATTGATGCTGTTGGTCCAAAAATATCAGTTCAAATATTTTGCCTGTTTCTATTATGAACACTGACAATTATGAATTCTGACATGAACACATAGACGGTAACATAAGTTTAACTCTTATTGATATTAAAAATTAATTGTGACAATGCACTAATGCGAATGTGTTAGTATTAAAATGAAGCTCTTGGAAAATCTGGTTTTCTGTAAGAGATTAATGAGGTTAAATCTGTTTAATTACACAAAGCCAAGAGGTAACTAATGGCAAAAATTTTTTTTTTATAGCTGGGGCAATTAGCCCAGATAACAGCCTACTGGGGTGAGCTGGATTCTCCAAGTACTGAATGGAGATTTTAGGTATCTTTTAAAAGCAGGTGCTGTAGTTGTAGTAGTAGTTACAAGTGGGACTTAGTGCTGTACCAGAGCATTTAGGTTGGATTGTGAGGACTGGTCCTTAACTTCTGCCCAAGTTGCACTTTGAGGCTTTAGCCCTTTTGCAGATTTTGGCTCAGGTGCATGTTTGAAGTATGACTGGCCAAAATGGCACATTTCACTTAAATCGTCTGATTTTGGCTTGTTATCAGCGAGATGTTAATGATGACAAGTTTACCAGGTAGATTGAATACTGTATTCATTGCAGCCCAAAAAGTGGTTTAATGGCAGCAGAGAGTAGAGAAATTGTCCCTGAATGTAATTTAAATGTTTTCAGAATAGGGGGAGGAAAACTATGATTTGTGACTTAAGGAGGTATTTCTAAAATCCATTCAAGAGCAGCTAGAAAAAGAGCCAGCTAGTTGTGAGAAAAGGAGAGGTTTATCCAAAGCTGGTTAAAAAGGGAGACTAGGCTGTCGGCTTTGTGCGCAGTTGGCCTAGAGATGTCATAGGTGGGACCACAAAAATAATTAGCCTTAGCTCCATTCCCCTTAAAATCAATGGTAACACTCAGGCAGCCACAGAAGTGCTGTGATGCAGCATGGTATGGATCTGGGAAGAAATCCTATTGCAAACTTAGATGCTTTTACCCCCCTGTGGCCTCTCTTGCAGCAAGACTCTTATGAAACCTGGAAATTCCTCAGCTGGACCAAAGCTACAAGAAAACTGGGGCCTGCTACTGT
>BOSO01004630.1:19349-32915 GCA_018403395.1 Gorsachius goisagi | reverse complement strand
CTACCCTTTTTGAAAATGGGCACAATGTTTCCCTTTCTCCAGTCACCAGGGACTTCACCCGACTGCCATGACTTTTCAAATATCATGGAGAGTGGCTTGGCGACCACATCGGCCAATTCCTTCAGGACTCTGGGATGCATCTTGGCAGCTTGGATGCTGCCTTGGCAGCTTTGAAGTGCACCCTGATTTCCAGTGGAATGAGAAGTTCTTGTGCAAATGTTCTTAAAATATGGGGGGAGAGAGACAGAAAAGGAATAGAGAGGCCTACACCAGCAGGGCCTGTGTTTTGGTTGGGTTTTTTTCCCCTCTCAGCCTAGATGCCCAGAGAATTCTCAAAGCCTGATGTTTTTCTTATCTGAGATGTGGAATGCTCAAGGTCAAATCTCCTCCACCCATAACAGAGCCTGTATTTGAACCTGGTACTGTAGGCTTTTGTTCCTGAATATTTTGGGAGGACTCTCCCTCTTTGACCAGAGGTTCTACTCCAGGATGATAAGTGCCCAAAAAAATAGTGTCGGGAAAGGAGTATTCTTCCTTCAAAAAGAGCATTCGTACCAAGAGAACCTGTGTCACTCTCTTTACTTCCCACTGCCTCTAGCAAGGTGAATAAGGGATAACAAAAGTTTAAGTACCTGGAGATCAGCCTCTGATGTTCTCATTTTATTTTCACAATATTCTTTGATTTTTTTTTTAAAAAAAAGTAAAAAGGTGAATAAAATACTAGAAAACTTCAGTTATCTATATTCCGTGCATTAATGGAAGCACAAGAGAAGACTTTTCATTTTCAGGAAAACACAAGTTAATGTTCCAACCTTTCATTTCCTTTGGTGGGACAGATGAAATGACATTTTGTCAGTTACATATGCAAATAGGTGCAATGAATTGTTTGAATTCTTCATCCTCTTGAGAGTAAGCGCTACTGACATTGAACTTTCAACACTTTGTTATTAAACCCCCCACACTTTGGGGTAGAAAATAAATTTTTTTTTTTCCTTCATGTACAAGCTGTGCCTTTGCTCCCACCAGACAAGATAATCATGTATAGGGGGAAAAAGTGGGGGGAGGAAGCTTTAAACTTTTCACTCAGACCAACGAGATTAAGGCAGAAAGAATAAGGCTCACTTAGAAACTTCTTGTATATTAAAGTCACAGGTCTGAAGGTAAACATGCCTTTAACTTCATCCTGAGCAGAGAGTGTTTTGCTGCTTTGGCATTTATGGCATGTTTAAGAGTGAAGGAACTACTGAATCACAATTAGGGATGGGAAGATTTCCCAGGGTCCAAACATTTTGAAGATTGTTTTTTTTTTCAAACTCAATGCTTATTCAAACTTTATTAAGAATTTTAGATAGGACTTTTCCTCTAAAATGGGTCACAAAATGTCTGAAGGGTCTAAAAACCTCTCGGTACCAGAATACCAAAGGTTAGAGCCAACTCTTATATTTCCCTGAACATTTCTGTTGTCCCCTAATCATAAACCTGTCATTCAACACAAAGATATTAGAGTGTGGAAAAACTGAAGATAAAGGTCAGATTTAGCAGAAGAAAGGTCTGCTAGAAAGGTGCATTTGTAGAATTGGATTCCTTCTCATGTGTCATGATGTAGATTAGGAGTAAACCCCTTGAAATCGAGGGAGTAAGAGCAGCCTCCTACTGATGGTGGCAGGATTTGGTTCCACAGTCTTTGTGCATGGAGACAGGACAAGTGTGAGCAATGCAAAGTTTGAAACACCAGACTAATTTATTGTTCAGCAGAAAGAAAACACTAATTCCTGCCTAAAAGCTTCAGTCTTTCTCTAAGATCCACTTTATAGGGCTTTCATGACTCAGTTACATGCTGACAGCATTAAGTACAAAACCTGTATTTCACCAGCGGCGTAGCTGAAGCAATGCCTTTCACACCTTCCATGTCGACTTGCGATAGCATGATGGGTAACGTTTCTAGAATGTGATATTGTGTAGTCTTCAGATTTTATCCCCTCCTGCATATGCTGCTTCTCAAATTGAGTCAAGGAAAAGCACTTGGATCGAGCCCGTGAGATAGATGTCTGAGTCACATAAAGTTGCTTTTATGGGCATTCTGCCAAAAATGTATTTGCAAGAGGGTGACGTAAACAACCGACTCAGTCAAAACTGTACCTTTGAGGTATTTCTCAGAATTACAATAGTCTACTGCTGAAACAAAGCAATAGCAGATACTGGGCTAAAGACTGATGGGTTTGGATTCATTTATCCTAACTTCATCCGTCTATATGTTTGGAGCTTAAATTACTCACAGTGCTTCCTCCATAGTTCGTAAAGACTTCCGTCATGGGTGGAGATAGGAATAAACCCTCCAGAGTGATTTGTTCTACCCTAAGATGGAGAAGTGATCTGTGCTGTTAAAATGCTTGATTGTCTGTAGAACAGGGTAGAGCTTCCCACTTACAGAATTCAGCGTGTTACATCCTTTTACAATGATTCACACTGGGACTTGTTTCTTCTTTCAACTTCATTGGCTAAATCTCGATTAAACCCATTTAAATCCTTGACATAACAGCAATTGCTAAGATTGAGTATGATTTTATAGCTAATAGATTTTTTTTCAAAAGGAAAATACCTTAAATAGCACCGAATCCAACACAAGAAACCTGAAAAATTTAGATGTTGAAAATTCAACTGCTTTACCTGGAAAACAAAACAAAACTGTTTAAGATAAATTTAAGAAATATGTTTAAAATGTGCAAATATTGATTAGAGATGAAAATCAGAATTTCTATTCAGCAAAAATTATGAAATGCTAATTTTTTTTCACATTTCAGTACAAACTGCTGAAGCACCAACATATTTCCACATATGCCACATTTTTTTATTAAGAATTTAATTAACAGTTTTAATTAAGGATTCCACTGTTTGGCTAGCTAAATGTGAAATAGCTGGAATGATGAAAAATGATACCAGTAAATAATTTTAAAAGTCAATAAAACTTTCTTCAGATCTGCTCTAGATGATCTCTGTAATCAGGGCACTCTTTTCCAATGCTTGATTTGGATGATTGGGTTTCTACATGGTCCTATGCACCCTTTCCCATAGCAGTAGGACTTACAAAATTCCAAGAAAATTGGGCAAAAATAAAACATTTAAATTACAATTTCAGCACAGAGAAAAAACAAATAGATTTTTAAAGGCATTTAGACAGTTGTAATGGTGGGTACTTACCCCACTGAGATTTGGTAAAGTGAGTTTATGCCTAACTCCGTCAAACTTGTGACGTACCCGAAGTGCCGCTGATCACGTACAGGTTTAACCCGGCGAATTTAGCCATGGCCTTGCTTCATCTGATGTATTTCTGGAAGTATTTTTCCCAGTAATATTCTGGCTGCACCAAATTCTCCATGCAAAAAATTCTTTTTCCACTATGTGTACTATGTGTAGTGCGGCTTCAACAAATGGAAAAAGAACGGCTGTTGCTGTTAGCGGCATCGCACTTCCATCTCACTTCCTATGCTTTTCAACTCATGACCTGCCCTGACTGCTAATATATTTTTATACTATACATAGTCTGTACTTTTCTCAATGAAACATGACCTGCTTATTTCCACTTGGGTGTCCCAGCTCATCCATCTAAGGGCCGTGCGCTGGGTTTGTTGTGACAGATAGAGCACTTCAGAGCTGTCAGTCGCGTGTGTTGCAGGAGAGAGGATTTTGGAGGAAAGCCTTCACCTGGATTTACCAGTGGTAAAACTTGAACTGCTTGTGAAAATGTAAGTACTGTTTGATCACAGCATTTTCTCTGGGCCCAACTCCACTACCTGTATTCACAGAGAAGACTATTCCTCTGCAAGAAGCTCCTGTGAGATCAAATTAGACCTTTTAATATTGATATTACAAGTTGGAAGGTAACCATTTCTTTGAGGTATTGCAAGAGGGCAAAAGACAGAAACTTTCCTCTTCCACAGGCAGGTACCTTCCAGGATGGAGAGAAAAGCTCTGTTTGACTGCGGCTGCCATTAGGACACCTGTATGGAGGCCAGAGGGAGGAGGGGTGAAGAAAGGTTATGGGATCTCCAGTGCTGCCAACTCCTTGAATGCAGGATTCAAGTCCCTGAAATCATGAGATGTGTTTCAAAGTAGCATACGCCGATGTCAGTATTTCACTTCACCGTAGTTCAGGTTCACTTGCTTTACACATTCAAGTTTTCGTTCATAGGCTAAGAAGATTAAAACCCTACTTTTTTTAAACGGTCCAAAATGACCCTATGTTATCTCCAGCATATGCTGCAGAAGCTATCTAATCATACGGAAAGAATGAGGAAAAGAAACTGGCAGCGTGAAACAGTGAGTGAGAATTAGTATATCCTGCAGGGTCATTTTCTTCAGATAATATCTCTTGTTATGCCAGTAGAGTGATTCTGTTGCATACTCTTCCCTTCATTAGAGCTGGGTAATCGACGATGTAGCACTGCAGCGCTGGTTTTCTTCCAATTAAGACCAAAGGAACTGGAGCAGTACCAGTGGCTCCCTGGCTGCACCCTTGGAAGGTCTGGCTGTGCTGGCCACGACAGCACAGGAGACTGGAATCCCCTTTTCAGAGGAGTCAAAACCTGCAAGGCTTCAATAGAGTTTAGAGGAACTTTGATAAAAATGTGTCTGTATAAGACAGTTGAAGTTTGACCAACAAATAAATTCCTCCCTAAAAAGGCGTGTTTCAAAAAAAACCCCAAACTAGCTCACTACCATTTGCAGTGGCAAGACCTGTGTGCTGGTCTTTACTCTTGGGCAGAGAATAGGCACCCTTGTCTACACGGGGACGCAGGTTGACAAACAAAAGTAGGATGTAATTCAATGTGGTTTGAGTAGATCTTGAAGACCTTTAATGATAAAATGAAAGTCCTGGGTTTGAAAGTTTCTGAAATCTGAAAATCTTCAGCATGTACCCTGAGACCAGACCTAAATTTTGCAGCGTTGCTTTGAGAAAATTATGTAAAGTTACACTTACTTCTCTTTCAAAAGTAGATCTGTTTTGCTAATGTAAATGAATCCCTCATGCCCAGTTTCTTGGAAAACTACCTGCTTCCCAAAATAGTTGTTTTCTTTCTTTTCTATAGTGAATAAGTAATATGCATCATCAAAGAAAATTGCCTTTTCAATTGAATAAGAATACTGAATCATCAAAATGAGGCATCATAATGATGAATTTCATTAAAACAGACTGTTGACATACAAGGTCAAAGAAAAGTTTCTATATTAAAAGTCAGCTGCCTTTATGGCATATGAGAAGTTACTTTTCATACCTGGACTTACACATTAGATCTCCTGGTAGAATTTTTGGGATGCCAGGACATGTAGGATAGTTTCTCAGTAAGAGGATAAGAAATATGTAGAGGTAACTCATATTCCCATACTGTGTATTTGTCCACCTCCAGGACTGTGCCCTACGCTGATGTAGCACAGATGTTTCCTGGTAGCGATGCTTATCACACTCTCCTTGACATCCTATTTCTAATGAGATAATGGATTTTTTTTTTTTTCATAGGAGTTGAATCAGCTTCGCTTCCAAATATATTTTATCAGCATTACTGGTCAAAGTATATTGCTGTCGTCACTCAACATATTACAAGATCCTGAAGGGAAACCTGTTATTCTTTATGAAGAAGAATTTTCAAAGGGACATTTGTATCTCAACTCTAAATGTGGGGCTGGACAGTCATAGGATGTGGGAAATACATCCTAATATTCCCGTAATTGCAATGCTGAATCTGTGGTTATTCCATTTTCTTCCCAGTGTTTTTCTTTACCTTATTTTAATTTTTGTTTCAGTCTATAGTCTATATTTATACACATGTGTGTATCTTTACACATGCTTGTAGAAAGCAACTAATTTATTCAATAAATACTCACATAGAGGAATGGACTTAGGTAAAAAAAATAAACCATGGTTTGGAATTTAAAATTGAACTGAAATAAAAACCAAATGTGTCAATAGAGGGTTCAATTTTGATTTAATATTTCAGAAGAATGTTGTTAAAATAGTATTGTGGTAACAAAATAATGTGGGTTCTAGGAAGATTTGTTTCTTATTAGCTGGACTAGGAATTAATAAAATAAAGAATAATTTTATGTTTTTTTCACCACTGTTCAATCTGAATGGAATTTATCAAAGCCAGGTACAATGTACTCTGGCTTCTGCTCATGTTTGTACACAAATAAGACATAAGATTGTCTACATATAAGTTCAACTGGGGTAACAAAAACCTCTTTCTAAAGGCAGTCTGTAACTTTTGAAGTTGGTGAAGTCTGAAAATTATGTTTCAAATAAATCTCAAGAATCTCTCTGAAGCAAGCAGCATAAAACTATGTTATGGGAAGTAATTTTGAAAAGGTATCTTCATTGATTATTCGTTCTAAAGAACGTGGGAATTCATTATACAAGGGTCTCTGTACCTTTAGTATATAAATCAGTACTGAAAATTTATATCAAGCCAGAGAGGAAAATCTAAAGGTGATTAAAGACTTGCTAGAAACAATGTAAGCCCTTCTTGAAAATAATTTCGGTTTACTACAAATCATTTGTATCAGAATGGAGAAGGTGGTTTACGAGAAATCTCAGCATAAAAAGTCATGCTACTCTGCACATTTCTCTATACAGAAAGAATGAAGATCAAGCAACACCATTAACTCTTTTGTGAATGCAGTCAACACCTTTGATTTAGCTGGCGGTAGAATCCTCTTTGGGTTCCTGATGAATCGACAGTTAAGAACATGCCCAGACACCCGTAAGACTTAGAAAAATTATCCATCAAACATGATTATGCCCGTGTACTGGCGAACACTTAAAAAAAGGGTCAACACACAGTACTGCGCTTCATGTTTATAAATACTTAAAACAACATTAAACCAGATTGTAGTCCTGAATCTTCAATATGAAGTTATTTATGAATGATTAAGTAACAGGCAGTGATTTTTTTCAGAGTTTTGCAAGTAAAGAAGAGGGCGATTTGTACTTGGCCAATTTCATAACAAGATTTTTAACAGAGTGGAAAACTGCAAGTACAAGTGAGAAAAAAGTATGCCCGCTACCCTTCCAGAAACCAAACCCTGTCACCACCATGAAGCTATTTACTGTCATTCAAGATCTCGGGTGTTACAACCTACAGAAGCTTGATACCAAAGTTTTCATCTCATTTTTTTTATCAGTTATGATTAAAAATTTTAAGGACGATTTAGATAGGTGGCCCAGCATGCCTACCGTCCTCTGATCTCACGTGAAAATCTTTTGTCTGTATGAGCACATCACTGTCCCTAGGCTGATAAGGAATTAATTCACTCCATTTACATTAGTGTATGCTTTTCAGACTGGAGCTGTGCAGTGTCTAACCAGCTCGGAATGAAGTGCTGAGGTTTGCCTGTACCCATCCAGGTATATATATATGTCTGAATTTTTGCATCATCAGTCACTGTATAGATATCAGTATGTTTAGTTTAGTTTATGTTGGATCTTTTTTCTAGACATCTACAAACAATTATGCACAAATGTTTCCTTTCATAAGATGAAATAAGCACGTGGATTATATTGTCTTTACATGATAAGATAGCTTTCAGCAGTAAGCATCTTGCAGAAGTCTGTGGCATTTATTTTATCTGTTTGCATTCAATTAATATGATCTCAAGAATTACTGTTTGGATAAAACTGGGTAAAACCCGGTTCTCCTTCATTTCAGACAAGCCCCAATGGCATAAATCAGAAGTCAATAGTGACACGCAGTTCATTTTCAAATCACTCTGAGTTTTTACTCAGAACACCTAGGTATCTGTCTCCAAGCACCATATTTTTAACCTCTCCCCTCTCTTACCTCACATACTGAAACCATTAATTTCACTTCTTACTAATGAAATCAAATTATATGAAAATTTGATGGTTGATACTGTGGATTAGCAAGAAAATAAGGCTCCAGCTATGACAAGAATTTGCAACACAGTTTTAAACCTCCAGGTAAGCCTACTTGAGTCAGTCATATTACTCAAATGCTTAAAATTAGGTACAGATCCTTGGCTCTGCAGAGTTATGACTTTGGTTTTATCATAGGTTCCATCACAATACCCGGTAAATTAGAAGCAGAACATGCCAGTATATATAGACATGTATATATATTTTTAGAAATATATATAATTTTGCCTCTTGTCCTTTGCTGTTATGATAAATGAAATGAATGTTTTAAAATTTACCACCTGATTAGTGAATTTGTTTTTTCCTTACTTGAAATATGGCAACAATTTATAGTCACTGATATTTTCTCTTCCTTTACTGAGAAGTTTGCATCGCCACGCCGAGAAATAAATCCTGTGCGTTGTTAATCCATCCAGCAACAGATGTCTGATAGAGACTAGCTCTGTAAATCAAAACATGAACAAAAGCAACTTTGTGTACTGCCAGAGACAGAATGAGGCATATATTTCATTTTTCTTTTAGAAACCAAAGACTTTGGGTCAAATCTCAAACTCGCTTAAATCTCCAAAGTCTGCGGGAAATTCCTGGCAATCTTATATCTAAGACAACAATGCCTCTTTGCATTCTTTGTAAAATGCCCTTTCATCATTTTCCAGTTCTTGAGAATTACCAGCAAATAAATTAATCAAACCTCAGTCACTTTCTTATTTTCCTTCCTACTGAAACGTTAATGCTTAGCTTTTGATATCCAAGGAAGTTTTCTCCTCAGCCTTCACAGGTTAAAGTATTCATTTACTGAATCTTTCACCATATAGCACCAGTCAATATATCCCTGTTGCAATTTTTCATTGACTGTGGCAAGTTCCTCTTTGGTATTTCCATTGGTACCTCTGGATGAGCCACAGTAGATTTTTTTTTTTTCCCCCTCCTTGCCAATACCCCTGAGTTTCTCAGAAACACAAAATGGTCCCACGCAGCCCCACACAGATTGCAGCACCTCAGGCACAGCAAAGTGTAGGTGGATTCACGTGCCAAAGAAACTGTCCCACACTGACATCTCATAGCTCCATCAATTCTGCATGCTCAGGATCTACCTCGGAGCTAAGAAGCTTTGCAACATGTGGATTCGTTTGTCACGTGTGGATTCATGGCACTGGAACGGGATGTCCAGGGAAGTGGTGGAGTCCCCATCCCTGGAGGTATTTAAAAGATGGGTGGATGAGGTGCTTAGCAACATGATTTAGTGGTGCACAGCTACGGTTTGACTTGATGATCTTAAGGGTCCTTTCCAACCAAATGATTCTATGATAAATAAGAAACAACAAACTTTTCCAGTTATTTTTCTCCCATTTTTCCATCACTACCTCAGTCTCCTCTGCTATAATCTCCAAATCACGAGTTCCTACAGATGCCATGTACAGGTCAGATGAGAGCTCCTTAAAACCGAGCAGCGGGAGCATATAAGTGACAGCAAACCAAGACCTTGTTCCCTTTCTCCTCTGCCTCCAAAGCTTCATATCAGTTGTGGACAGGGTGGTGCAACATGCACTCAGAAGAGCCTCCCAGCAGCTCCCTGAGGCACCGATAGCCCATTTTCAGCCGGATTTTCCCATTTCTTTATAGCTCCAGTTATAAGGGACACAATTACTTTTCACCACCATTTATTTCCTAACACAGTGAAACTGTAGAGTTTTATCACCTACTTTTCTTCCTCTGGCCAATCTTTATTCCAGATTGTGTTAACTAGCTGTATATTTCTATTTATTATTAATATCTCCTTTCATTTGCCATCACAAAGGTAGACAGGCATATATGGTACATTAATCAAAACAAATAAAAAGAAAGCAGTACCCAAGCTCATCTTTGTTTACTCATTAAAAATACAAAATGAGAACTGACTGCGACTGAGATTTGCCTGTTGGTATGAGCGGTGGCAAAAAAAAAAAAGACAACAAAAGGATTTGCTGCATGTGCAAAAGGTATCACCCATGTGAATCACAGAGGCTGTATATGACTGCACCTGAGGAGATTTTATATCGCAAGCTTTGATCATTTGATTTCTGAGCTTTCGTTTTCTTCAAGGATTTCCTTGACAGAAAGCAAAACAAAACTCTAAAATTTGCCAAAGGCCATTTTCTTTTATTATTCATAAGTGGTAGGTATTACTAACGATGGCTTCATAAACTGAAAAAAGTTTTCTCAGTCCCATCTGCGTAGTAACATTTTATGAGAGATATATTACACGCATTTATCCGGTATTGAGAAAAAGCAACATAACTTTAAAATTCACTTATCAGTGGGGAGAAAAAAGCCATAATAAGCAGCATTTGGGAGGGAAGGAAAAGGGGAGGTTGGGAGGAAATGCATATAAACATCCCTGTCCAGGGGATACTCGTTATATCCATGCTCCATCTTAATTCAAGTCATCTAGCATGACTCCATCACATATCTCCACAAGGGCCAAGAAATACATATTCAGCTCTCCTTGGTTTCTATCCAGAACAAATCTATTTCACAGAGCTAAATGTTGCTGCTGGTTGGGGAATATTTGTTAAATGGCTATAATGTGATACAGTTAAGTTATTTACTACTTGTGACCGGTGAGAAAATTGAGGCTTTTCATAACGTTACATTTCTACAGCAAAAAAAAAAATGCATTTGTGAAAATAAATTGTTTGGGTCTTTGACATTCTGTGTTTTTCATAGGGTAAAAAAGACACATTAATGTGCTTTTAATGTCATCTAGAAGGGCATGAATGCAAGGATATTCATGTGTGAGTGGCTACACAAGTCAGGATACGTGCCAACAAGCAGATAACACCACTAGAAAAACACTACCCCTCACTATGGTAGGCTGATTTTTTCCAGAAGTATCAGAAAACATGTGCAGGTGCAGTTTATAACAAAACGCTGTGCTTTCCCGTCAGCTAATCTGCTCTGTCTCCTCAGAATCTGATCCAATCTTTATTAATTCAAAATCTCGCTTCAGCTTTGCTATTCGTTTTCACCAGAAAAATAAGATAAACGAAAACCGGAGTTGAAATCCCTATAGTCACGAGGGTGCTGGACTGCCTGGTATTATTTTACAAGATATTGCCAGATCCTAAGCTTTCACTTCATACGGTAATGAACACTTCACACTGTTTTAACACATCACCTTTCAAGTTAGTAGGATTTTTAGACCTGATCTATACTTAATGCTTTACTGGCATTATTATGCCAATAGAGGCGTGCACCGGTACACCAGCACCAACTCATGCCTATCTATATCTATTTTCTCTTTATTCAGTGCCTCCTCACATTGTTTCCATTCACCAAATCGCAATAGGCTGCAGCAGGTTAAGCGCTTCTCTAATAAAATGATTTCATCTACGTACAGAACATGGTGTCTTTAGCAATACCGCTCTGGTTATATGGCTTAACCCAGCCAACTGTTGGTATGGTTTTATGCAAATGTCAAAGAATCAAAAATCACACTTAATCCCGCAGCTGCCATGCCACATTGGAAAACAGCAATCTTTTTTCTTCTTTTTTTTTTTTTTTTTTAATGAAAGCTTTAAAAAATATGGAATATTTTATCTTTTTATCTGCTAATTCATGCTTCATCCAGATACTTTAAGCAGCTGAAATGGAAACAGGGATGTGTCATCAAATGTAATGACATTTTCCTCATTTGGTTCATTTAGGACAGTATTTCTCATGCCTTCAACTGCTGCAGTGATCGCAGGAGCGATGCAAGACAGTTTTTACCATCTGTAGTCTGCTCTTATCTTCCCCTTCGGGGCAGTAGACCAGGACCAGACCATAGCGACCGGTTGCAGTTGTAAAACAATCAGAGGAACTGAGTTGCTCCCGGGGACGAAAGCTCCACAGCAGTTCCCTGGCTCACCCCGAGCGGTGAAGCCCCAGCTGCCAACCCATCATTTGGGGAGGGATGTGCAAGACCACAGGGAAATCTAAAAAGTCAGTTTGAACTGGATTTTTTGAGGCATGCTGAGTACCTGGGTACAAAACCTAAAATCACTTATTGTGTTTGGTTAACCAAGCAGAAGCTTTTTCGTAGCCTTAGCTGAAACTTAATGCTGTTATGCTACAGCATCAGAGACGGGGATATAAGGGTCTGCAAAGCAGAAGGGCAAGAAGAAGTCACAGTTTTCACATTTTGAGAAAAAAAAAATTGATTTAGAACAGCAGCAGGCTTGGACTATGATGTTAGTTGTTATGGAGAAATAGAGCAACCTTTTAATCGAAGGTACTGGTATTTTTGATAGAGATCTCCTAGGCTGGTTTGCTCTTACAAAGCTACATGTGATGGCTTCACACAAGTCCACCAAAGCAGGAGAGTAAAGTCAGAAACGGAGAGAATAAAGCAGGTCAAGTGTTCATGCCTTCGACTGAAAAACAGTACTTTAATGAGAGAGAACTTTACCAAGGCTCCAGTTTTCTCTATCTGACACTGAAAACAACAGCAGCCTGGCAGTCTGAAAAGGCTTTGAGAGCCAAGGGGAGAGAGCTTAAGGGTCATTTCAAGTTTTCTCTGTGGGGAGTGCCAAGGGAATGATTGAATCTCGTAACTGGCTGAGCTGCAATGGAAGATAGCTCTTTTGATGAAGGATGCTTTCTGGTGGTTCCCCTATGGGTGACTTGCCCTGCAGAAAGCAGTCGTGCATCCCCCATTCTCCTGCTGAAAGTCATTGATAGAAAAAACCAGCATTATGTCGCCGATATTGACAACCAAGCCTTCTTCACAAGTTGGTGAAAATTTTAAGGGATATTGAAACATAAACAGCAACTTCACGTTGGTTTTTTCTTCCTCCAAAAGGCTAGTAAACACTTGGTAAGTAAGCTTTATGAATGACCCATTTCTTAAATATTTTGGAGTAATCAACAAGTGAGCTAATCCTGACGTCTTCTTATGGCAGGAATCTGTTTTCAAAATGGGTAAGAGAAAACCCTTGTCTTCAGGTTGGCCAATTTACCACGTCTTACATCCTGCACTGTCCTACATCTCAAACAGCCTAATAGTTAAGAGGCTATAGAGGTAAAGCAACAGCTTTCCCTTACAGCCGTGGATGTACAGCTGGTCTAATGTAATATAGAGTAGTTTAAATCACCATCAAAGATGTGATTGACCAACCCCAAAACTTTTAGAAATGCATGAGCCTGGCCACGATGGCTAAGAACAAATCCTAAATCCTTGCCAAGACAACCCCGAGTATCCCAAGAAAGCAATGGCAAAAGGAATCTGGTCTTTTCCCCATGAATTGGAAGAGGATGCATGGTGATTATGAGGAACTGAGTATCTTCCACCAGAGTACATCACTAAATAAGCAGCACAGAATTAGCCTGAGCAGTTACTAATGCATCTGTTTTCTGAATTGAGGATAACAGCATTAAAAAAGGGATTGCTTGGTAAATGTCATTGTAAGATCAAGAACCAGAATAACAGACCAAGACACATAATTCAAACTTCCTATATAGTAAAAACGAACTCAAATATAAAAGTATAGGGCTATCGGGCTGGTAACTTCTAAAATTTAATGATATCTTAAATCTAATGGTTTAAAACCCAGTTCTATCCATTCAGCTTTCTCTCCCATTTATCATAGAATCATAGAATGTTTTGGGTGGGAAGGGAC
>BOSO01004630.1:5516-19285 GCA_018403395.1 Gorsachius goisagi | reverse complement strand
TCCCAGGGATGGGGCCTCCACCCCCTCTCTGGGCAATCCCTGCCAGGGTTTCACCTCCCTCATTGCAAAGATTTTTTTCCTTATATCCAGTCTAAGTCTTCTTATGCACTGAAGATTTCTTAAGTTAGTGTTTGTGCTTAAACTTACCTGTGGTTACGTGAAATAACTGCAGTGCTCCCGTGATCGACTCCAGGAAGTGAAGGGAAATGAATAGCCGGGGCATGGGAAAATAGAGCAAATATCTGAGTTTGCACATCACCTTTTTACATCTTGCTTTTTTCCTAAAACCCCAAGAATTTACATTACACACACACAGGAGCTAGGCATAGCGTTATTAGAAGGACAACACAAAGAAAGATCCAATCCAGGCAAGACAGATTTGGGGCTGTCAGCCCAGCTGCACTGGACACGCAAGGATATCGTCTGTAATGACATTTGCTTCTCTTTCTTTTCCTCCAAGTCAAGGAACTACAGAACTCACCTCAGGCTGCGTACTGAAGGCCTGGAGCGTCTGGAGCACCTCACTGGTTTTCCAATGAAGTTAGCAGAAACTAAGAGGATGAGGCAGAGGATTTTAGGAAGAGGAAGGTTGTTTCTGCGAGGAAGGAGCAACTTGCGTGATGACAAGTAAATCACTGAAACTAAGTTTCGAAAGATGGCCTCCGATTACATATTCTATATGGTATGTGTTCCCAGCTTGATCTCAGAGGTCATATTTCAGAAGAACAGAGCAACTGAAGCAGACTAAAATTATTCCCACAGCCCTGGGAAATGCTAAGTACTCTGAAAAAAATCCTGCCATAGACCTTCTACGCTGGCCATCTGAATTAGAGTATATTTTTGCCATTGATGTCAAAATATTGTGCCTCAGTGTCTGAACTGCAAAAGGGAGTAATACACAATCCCCCCCCCCCCCCCTTTCCTCAGCAACGTGAGGGTTTGTACTGCCCCAAATTCCTGCAAAGCAGTCAGAAAGGTGACGAGAACCAAATAATTTTGCAATTGGAGCTAAATTACAACCTACACAAGGCCTGGAGCCAGAGATTAGGGTGCGTAGCCGTTAATTTTAAGGGCTCTGTCCCTTGTGTTCACTGAATGAAGCAGAAGCCCGGCGTGAAATACGGTGTGTGCACAAGGTGCCAGCTATGCCCTGCTGACAGTAATGCTGACAAGTGAAGAGTTCTGCAACTTTGCTGGCTCCGAGCGCTTCTCTGAAACATTAAACTCTTTCAGTATAAGTAATATATAATATACTACATGGGATTTATCATCATAAGAATGCCGGTGACTTCAAGTTTTTATTTTGGTAAGAACGTTGGTTTAAGTCAAACAGAACCAGTCATATTTGCTTTGGCTTTTTTTTATGTCAGAGTAGGTTGTTAAACCTTGCTTAATGCTGACTGACTGAAGGGTATTAAGAGCTGCCAGCGGAGGTGCAGGTCTAATTTGGGTATTTCGAGACCGGAACAGCTCAGGGGTTTATAATAAAACACCGAGCAAGGGTCGAAATGCACTACATGATTGATACTATTCTTCTGAACCGAACGCTATATTAAGAAAAAAAAAAAAAAAAAAAAAAAAAAAGAGAGAGAGAAAGCTAAGGTTCTGGAAAGCTGTGTTTTTCCCCTGATCTGTTCCCAAATCCCACTCCCAGTGCCGCTAGAGGGTGTCGCGGCCGTGGGAAGCGGCAGAAGGTTCTCACAAATGAGCCTGAAAAGAGGAATAAGCAGTTCTGCTTCTCCAACACCCACCCTTCAGGCCCTCCTGCGATGATTTTTACATTTACCAGGGCCCTCTGCTGAGGCTGGAGTAACGCATTGCACCTTCCCCTTTTCTACCAGCCAGCACAAGGCACTGGAAGCTGGTGTTGATAATCCTATTAGCGGCTTCTGTGTTTATTGCCTATAATTAAATGTTGCCATTTACAATGTAAAGTACCCGAAACAATAAAAGAGTTAAAAACTGGTTAAACCTTGCCTTAAACCTACAGCCTTTGACAAGAGGGAAAGCATTTGGTTCCACCCCACACCCCCCTCCATTTCAGGCTCACGAACGTAAGACTCTTAAATGGATTTAACAAAGCATAACAAAAATATTCAGAAAAGCGCTGAGCTCCTGGCCAGACAGCTACTGAAGATGATTTCGCTTCTTACTTCCCTTGACTTCACAAGGGACATCAAGATGGATCCAAACAACACAGGCAGACACCACATCTATCAGCAAGTTCTCAATATTCATGAGCGTTTGCTTACACGGTTCCAGTTTGCGGATTGCTTATTAGCTTTGCTGACATAAACACAGTGGTGGTGGGGTTTGTTTTTGTTGGGTTTTTAAGTGAATAGCCTGGGTGGAAAAACAACGATATAATTAAAACAAAACAGGACATGTATGTGTTGTAAACAAAAGGACTGGTGATCTTCTTCATACAAATCTTCACTGAGCTGCCATCTGTTCATTATAACAAGCTTATATTTCTTGAGTATTCGCCGTCATTTTATTTTCTGTGTAACACTGAATAAAATGAAGTGAAATTAATTTCTGCACATTCATGAAATTGTTTACGCAGAGAACAAATATTCTTCTAACCCCATTCTGCCTGTCTCAGCCCCCACGGGGTTGTAGTCTGAGACTTCCAGTGCAACAACCACCTCCAAGCCAGAGCTGTCCCCACACTTTAAACTCACCATAGCACTACCCAGCCTCCACACCCGGCAAAATCCTAACTCAAAGCAGGTTCATCATCTTCTGTGCCAAACACCAAGTTGCCTTGCCCCTGCCCACAGCTCCAGTCCAGCTGTAGAGAAGGCTTTAGCTGATCTACAATCCCAAACCACCTTGTGTCTTCAATCCTAACCACAGTGGAAAGAAGTTGCCTTCTGCCTCTGGAGCACTAGTCTCCGGCTCTTACTCATCTGCAAACATCTGATGACTGTCTGATGACAACCTCATTATAAACCTGAAAGTACATGCTTTTTCCTAACTTCTGCTCAGACTCCTATCCCTCCAAATCCTAGCCATATGAAGGAAATAGGTTAAATCAAGCCTGAGGGCAAAATTCAGTCTTGGTTGAATAGCCAAACTATCTCCAGTCCTATTTTGGTTCTACATCTAGATGTCATCCTAATCCTGCCTTGCAGTTACTGTGACTAACAATAGCTCTATCCAACTAAAGAACTGTAGCCCAAGACCATCTTGACCACACCTCCAGGACCACTATCTGCTTCCAAACAAATACTGAGTCTCAGTCTAGTTTCAGACATCTCTGCTCTTAACACTGTCCAGCCCTAATCTTGGTTCTCATCTGCATCACCAACTTCATCTTCTAACTCCAGCCAAAACAACCATCCTTGAAACTGTAATCTTTTTTATCATCCAGTTTACTTGTGCATTATCAAAGCTTTTGGGTCATAGCCAAACGCGTTAATTTTATGCTTTAATTTAAAGCTTTAATTCCAGCATTACTCTGGGACAATATTCTGTAATCTCTGTATTTCTCTGACCTCAGCTACTTTCAAGCATATAAAATGTGATACAATTTTTTTTGGCTGGTGATCTCTGACTGGCGCAGGTGGGAGGTCATGGTCTGAATCTTTCTTCATGTGGTTTACTACTGATACCACTGAATGCTTTTTAAATCAAGAGCTGTTAATAGACATAGGCACAATATTACCTTTGTAGTACTGTGCCTAAATGCCTCATATTCTCTCTAGGTAATATAGAAGGCTAGTATTGGAGAGTTCAACAGCCATGAGATTTCATTTATCCTGTAGAAAAACAGGATGCAGGCTGAATTAGGATAATCTCATTTAAAGGATCATTCTACCTTTTAAGACAAGGTTGAGATATAATTTAAAAAAATATATATAATTGAACTTTTATCAGTAGAAGTAGTGCACAATAGGCTTGGCTGAAAATCAGAAATTTACTAATAAAAGCATAATTAAAATGTAAATTCCTTGAAGATCAGGTTAAAGCAACCTTTGGCAGTAACTGTTCCTAATTAAACTGGACAAGCCTATTGCATTTTACAAGGCTATAATGAAAAATAAGAATAATAAAGAAACATCATACAGAAACCCATGTTAGGCTGACTACAACATCAGAGAAAAAGCAAAGAGTAAGTGCAAGGCAACTGCTGCATAGCAAAGAAGAGGGTTCCTGGTTTAGGTGTGGGTCATTTTTTCTACTCCTGTAGAAACAAGAATGATTACATGGAAAGATTCCCTTGTGCAGCATGTCACCACTGCAGGCCTGTCTTTGCTCTCAGCAACCCAGAAGAAAGGGTTTATTTGATATTTGGAAGCCAAGGATTGAGAAAACCTGCTGCCCAAGGCCTCCCTTCTTCCACAGGGATGGAATGACCTTATGGATATCTTCAACTGAATGAATCTCACTTGAAGAAACAATTAAATTATGCAGCTGGCCCTCTGGAGGGTTAGGTTATATTTTGTGTCCCTTGCGCAGATATGCAGTGAATATCTTACCATGGATGTTTTCGCCAGGCTGATAAGAAGAGTTTAGAGGGAGCCAACCTCCTGTGACCCAGCCTCAGAGGCCCCATGTTTTCACATTTTTTGAAGAGCTTTGGAGTAGAGCATCTTATGGAAATCTTTAGCTTCCCGGTCTACTTCCAGTTCCTCCCTGAGGAACTCAGTGGAAGGATAGAAATTCTTGTCGGCAAGTCAGAAGAAGAACAAAAGACCGTGAGGAACAATAACTTGCTTTCTGTGAACTAAAACTTCTTTGGAAGTTTGGGGAAGCGAAGGCAAACCTGTCTCAGACAGCTTTTCTCTTTGGAGAATGAGTTCAGCAGTTTCCCAACCTGGAAACTTGGGCTGTGGGCATCTGGCTGAGAGGCCAGAGAGGAACCTGCTTATCAGTGAACCTGGTGCCCTCCTGGCTATTTTGTTCCTCCAAAACGAACTCACATTTCAGTTCCTAAGGCTCACGTATTAAATAACAGAGCTCACACCCTGTTGTTACTGCAGATTTCAGGGGGAGGGACAGCATCTGACCAGGAGATGGCCGGCTCATGACCCACCGCTGGGACAGCTCTTCAGCAGGACTCCAGCCATGCCTGCAAGGCAGATGTGCGTTAAAACGCTTTCTTCATCAGCATGAAACTCACTTAAAAAACTTAGCTTTGCGTGCATGATGACAATCTTGGGAGAGATTCTCGTTAAAATTTTTTAAACAACGTAGACTCCTTCACAAACAAAAGGACTGTGGGACATATAAAAGAGCTGACCGAGGGTTATGAAAACACAGATGGCAAAATGCAAAAGGTAAGAGACACTTCCAGGAACAGCGTACACCGCCTCTGGTACGTGTGCTGTCAGAGAAACAGGTTTTGTATTGAACACATCACCCACTTTGGTAGGGATGCGGTCAAGGGCACGCTGCACCCCACCAGTTCAAAGGAGAGCACGCATTTAGAAGAGTCAGCCTTTCTAACAGCGTGTCCAAAGACAAATCCTTGGTAACGACATATCACAAGGAACACTGCAGTAAGTTTAGCACAGACGCATATATTATGCTATATAATATTTCCTGCCCAGTTAATAAGATTCTAAAAGTTTCACACTTCAGTGTGGGAGTGGGGAAGATGATGATAAGTGTTTGGGCCTCTGCTTCGGCTAAGGGCTCATCTTGCGTGCCCTAGAAAGCCCCCATTTCAAACCATCCGTAGACCTGCACCCTCTAAAAATCTTGGAGTAAAATGGAGGTGGTGGTTGTGCTCCTGGGGGTAAATCCTGCTTGAAACTAGCCAAAGGAGTACTAGCACGGTACCCACGATGAAAAAAACACATGCAAGTTATATAGTAAATGCATTAACAGCAAGAATCATTCCACAAGTGCTGTTCATCACTTCACACCAAATTTAAATTCCAGTAAAAGATTTAATTAGAAGTTTTCTGTTATTCAGCTATCTGGTTTTCCCACTATTTTTTTGTTTTTTTTTTTACTTGACTGATCGTTTTGTTGTTTCACTGATGTTCTCTTTATACGCTGGACTTCAAACAGCTTCATGCCCTAGGGATGACAAATACTTTTAGGCTTGATTACTTGTAATGATGGATGCCTACGTCGCAGGTAGGGGAGGTGGGGAGAGCGATCTCTTACTGTGCCCGTTCTCCTCCTCTGCCAAGCAGATTTCTTAGAGGCAGCTGCCTGCCTGGCCCTCTCACCTGCCTGATCCTTGAGCAGTGAAATGTTATTAATTAATGACTTGTTTTCTGATAGTGACTTATACCATATATTTTGCACACCACAGAGATCTGGCAAGAGTGGAATAACTATCATTTCTGAAGAGACCTGAGTGCCATCTGTTTTTCCTGGCACCAGCATTTCTTGTGAGGTTAGAAAGGTTGAGGACCAAATATTTTCTCGTCCACTTTTCTCTAAATCATTGTCAAAGAAAAAATGATAAGTTTTGAAACACTCTGCTGCCTTCTTTCTCTCTTAGAGTACACACGCAGAGGTTACACGTACTTTTCCACAACATGATCTTAGATATTTTTTTCTGTTGTCTGACAAAATCCATATGTTCCAGGCGCAGACCATCTGTCACTCTTGATTGTTTTGCACAAAACTTTTTGATGCATTTCTCTCATCATTGATTTCCTTCTATAATTTCACAGAGGGGCATTTGAGAGAAAGAATTTTCATACCTCCCCACCCCAAGGTAATCTGCATGCCCAGGTCTCCTCAGTGACAAAAGACTGGATGAATAAAGAGCTTTCAGTTTTCAAGCAGAAAAGGGGTTGGGTTTTGCTTGGTTGGGTTTTTTTTGTCTCCAAGAAAGCAAAGCACCCTTGGAAAAGAATGAAAGAAAGAGTTGTTTGCTCTTTCAAGATTAGTAGTTCCTTGACAAAGCCAAGTCCCAGAGAATTAAGCAACTCCAGTTATAACTATAACCATCTTCACAGGGCTCTGAAAGAACTAGATTCGAGTGGACTAGCTCGCAAATACTGTAAATGTTGGAGAACTTTAACGACAGAGCTGTGGGATGCACCTTGTCCTAAGCCTTAAGCACCAAGCAGTAACTCTGGTGTCTGTTCTTACACCTGGAACATGGGTTTATAAATTATTTTCTCCTTGTTGGCTGGCTAGCAGTAGAAATGGAAGATCAGAGTGTGTTTCAAATGGGAAGTATGGGTTTATTTTGGGTTCTAATCTGTACTATGGCTGTTTGCAAATAACTGTTTCATACTCCATGCATCGGTAAAAGCATAGATGGGTTCCAGCACTGCAAATGAGTTGACTGTGTTAAAATCAAGGATTTGCTGGTTGCTACTCTCTCTCCCAGCCACTTAGGACATCCAGTCCTTCACCAAAGTCATCTTCTGCTACAGAAGACCCCGTCTGCATTCTAAGGTCAAAAGTAAGGTTACAGGGTTTGCCTTTTCCCCTCCTGTGTAGAACATGACAGTGAATAAAAAAATCAAATCCAAGATGACATTTTCTAGGGAAAAATGTTATTGGGCAAAAATGTATCAATAAAGTGTTCCACAAAGAAAGGTACTAAAGAAGGACTTGAAGTCCAAATGATTCTCTTTGGAGAAGCAGGTTTTTGGTTAGGCTGTTGCCCCCACGTTCCATCAGAGAGAGAAGAGAGTATGCGATACAGGCTTAGGGGTGCAGTGAATCCCGGGAGGTGCAGGGTTGCCAGCCACATGCTGCGCTAGAAATGGAGGAAAAGGAAAGCGTAACCAGGATTGCCAAAGGAGGCCGCAGCTTCATACTCAAACTAAATTTTTCAGCTCTCCTTTGAAATACTCGTTCATGGAGGGAAAAGGGGAGCATAGCTTTTTTTCTTTTTCAAGTAATATTTTTACCATCACCACCACAATTTGTCTGAAACCTAATTTGGAAGAAAATGTTTTAAAAGCCCTTTGCTCAGGGTTATATCATATGAAACACACTTATTTAAACACCCGAGGGTATCCATTCCCTTCTGCAAGCTACCAGTGAAGGTAAAACCCTGCCCCAAAATGCTATAAAAAATAGACTGAAGCCATTTTTGTGAGTGGTTCTAAATATCATGACAAACCAGAAAAATTTGCTGCTAGAAATGGCCTCCACTGATCACCACAGAGCCTAACCTCCTAAAATTAAAGCCTTTTCTCCTTACCAGCATTTTCAGAAGAGGAAATTAAAATCATATCACAATCCAAATCCCAACTTTTCTAAAGTCAGAACTTAATGTCTGTCTTCAGGTCCATTACACAGCGCTGGCGTGTGAAGCCCAGATCTGGAAATCAGCCTGAAACTCGCTGAGATAGAAGCCGTGAATATGGACAAAACGGATCTGATGTTTCCATGCAAGCCTACCTCGAGTTTCCATAGGTACCAATTTTGCAAAGCCCTGTAATGGAGAGCCTGATTGTACCTCTCCAGAGCGATTGCTGCTAAGAGCAATTGACTGAACCCCACCGTCTCCACATTGTCACATTTTGCTCTGATTTTCTGCAGCTGCTCTGTAAAAGGGTGTTTCGGTGTCAGCAACCTCTGAAAAGACGGGGCTGTGTGCTGTGCTTGCCAATTCTGTCTGACAGCTCCTGTTCACAGGTCTTCAAACAAACAATGCTCCGTAGCTGTAATTCTTGACAGCCTGCTCTGCTGTCTTGTACAAAAAGTTAGTCTTTTTTTTCCTCTTGACTGTAAAAATAAAAACTATACCAGAAACAAATAAATCCCTTATGTATTCCGCTTCCCATTATTCAACAGCGTTAGTCACATTAGCAGATAAGACATGTTAAGATAATCCAATTCTGCAGCACTGTTTGTTTTCCTGAGCTGTAGCTTTCTCAGCGCGTTTACCTAAAAGGGATTTGGGGTATCTCTGGGAAGCTCCAGGAGTCAGCATTGCTGAATACATAGTTTAGGTAAGGTAAGGGAAACATTTTGTTTCGTGTTGCTTCTTTTTAGGAGATTTAAACAGCAGTTTTTAGGTTTGGGGGGTTTTTTTTGGCCAGTGTTTCTTCATTGCTTGTTCCATTACAACTACAATTCCACTATAAACACCTATTTGGAGGAACTGGGTCCCTGGCATCAGGTCAAGCAGCAGGGAAGAGACTGATTTACTGGAAGTTTGAAAATCGTAATGACTTTGTACTTTCCTCTCACCAAGGCTTGTTTTCTTGCCCAATCCATTTTCGGTTGCTTGCAGTATTTAACATGCGCAACTCGTAGAGTTTCTCAAGCACAACGGGAACACCAGGTCACAACCAGCGTCCTGCACGGCTGCAGTTTCTGTTTCATCATTAATTCAGCAAATTTTTTGTTCCGTTCCAATTTTACTATTAATAAAGGAAAATTATGATCATGGTTTTGGCCTCAGTGTGAGCTTACCCTTGACTTTAGCTGTGTTACCTTCGATGGCTTGGTATGATCTGCATCCAGGACTACTGATGGTGTAACAGATAGGCACAACACAAACTATACCTCACCCAGGCCTGGGAGACCATTGAAAAGAGAAAGTCTGTGAGAAACAAATATAAGGACAATCTTAGGAAACAAGGAATGTATGCAAGAAGCTTTTATTTTTTGTTCTTTTTTCAAATACGATACTCTCAGAAAGGGACTAGTCCAACCCCTTTCAGAAATTGCTCCACGCTTGCGTTCAGACCCATTTTCATAGGTTCTGAGAAGTCTTTTACTGATGTCAACAGAAGTTGTATTTTTCAACTTTAAAAAAAAAAATAAATTAAAAAATTATTCCTTAACTTACCATGATGTTATACTAAAGGTTCTGAACACTTGGAGAACTACCCCAGATCTTACGGATGTGGCTTTGTAAGCAGACGGGGAGACTTTCCTTAGATTTAGTTTCTGATAATGCCAGAGATGATCTGTGTTTCATTGGAAAAACCACTTAGAACAAATTTCATGAGTTATTAGGCATGTTAAGATGCTGATAAGTGCCTAATGGGATTTCTGAAGGAATCCAAGTGAGACAAAAATACATCCTGCCATGGTCTAATTTCCTTTTTTTCCCTGACTTGGGGTGGGGGGGGTGGGGGGGGGGAAGAGAGCAGAAGTACCCTGTGTACTCCTACCACACTTAATACTGATAACTGAGACTTGTTGCTTCAATCTGTTGCTTGCATTGCTCTTCCCCTAGCCTAATATATCAGCTGAGTTTTGGGGGTTTTTTTGTAGTGAATCTGCATGGGATTTTTTATGCAATAACAATAATAAAATGATAGCTTTTTATAAAATAAATTAAATTATAACTTATTTGTTCCTTACTCATGTTAGCTTCAGTCTCTGTAGAAGTAAGAGAATTACTTGACTTTGAAAGATGATCTCCAAAAAAATAATTAATTCTGTGCTTAAATCTTTCATTTTGACCTTCTAGCTCCAATTTCTGGCAGTAAAGAATGTGTAATATGAACACAGCATAAGCTTGCCAGCCAAAAAAGAAATAACATGTGACTAATTAAGAAACACTAAAGATGATGTTAGTAACCCTTCAAGATTACAGTCCATTAATTTCAGTTATACAGTAGAACTACATATTTCCCCATTAATAATAAATGAAATCCTCATAATTAACATTATTTCAGTGCAGAGAACGTATAATATATCATGCATGATTACATGTCTGATTAGTTCCATGTGACATTAACAGTCCAGTGGATAATTTATGATTTTCCCTATCAAAAGTTAAACAAAACTAGTGTATGCCGCGAATTGTTGAAAGTAAACTCATGATCTGAATTTGAAACAATCTAAATTATTTATTGGGAATAATGAAAGCAGGAATGACGGGTTTGCCTGTTTCTGTACTAGCGGTTGAATTTCCTTTGGTTTGTCTCTATATTCTTAAACTAAATCTGTCTGGATCTCTCTCTGGACCTGATTTATTACTCCTAAATTCCTCCAGTTCCATGCCAGTGATACTCTGCTCATTTTAATGCAGGAGAATGGCAAATCCTTTCTCTTATATTTTTAAGAACATTTCTGTACTCATATCACCCACAAGATATCCAAGTCCTTCAGTAGTCCAGAGATGTTAAAATCAAATTTTAAATAGGGCTTCGCCCTGGCAAGACACATGCTGTCCCTCTCCCCCCCAATTACTCTGTAATCTCAGCTCTCTCCTTTGACTGTCTAACAAATTTTCTGATGTGGACAGATCCTCTCTAAGTTGCTAGCACTGGTTCATTTTCTTTTATGTTCCTCTCCATTAAAATGAAGGGGGGAAAAAAAAAAAAAAAGAGTTAAAAATATCATCTCCACTTTAGATGTGGGCTTTAGCCTTGCAGCTCTTATTAGAGTTAATAGGATTTTTAGGCTCCCTGTACTGGAGGGTCAAATAGCAGCATTTACCCAGGCATTTAAACACATTAATTATCAAAGAGAGAGTTATATCTTTTGGAAAGGTAAAACTAAAGCTTTCACTTACTGACTGCCACATCTCAGTATCTGCATGGATCCCGAAGCGGCGTGGAAGGGAGGTGGCAGGAGGAGATTTGCGGGTAAGCCAGGCTGTTTTGTGGGCCCACACTGTTTACCCGCCTAAAATAAGCAGCCTACATCTGTACTTTTCACAGAGTAACACCAGTGTTTATCTTAAAAGTTTATAAACAGCATCTGTCAAAAATGTCTGTGGAAAGCACTGCATGAGCTTCTCTCACACGTGTATACGCTTATCAGAAACAGGACCCAAGAGATGACATTGATTTTGTTGAAGGCAAAATAAGGTGTTTTCATTTTTTTGAAAAACAGCATATTCTGCTGTTTAGTTTCACGCTGCCATGTGACTCAACAGCCAGACCACAAAAAAAAAAAAAAGGTAGAGACAATACTTCCACTTACTGTTCGTCCAAAAGATTGGACTGATATCCTTATTCTTTGATGAGAACAGGCCAAAGAGAGAGCAAAATTGTGTTTAAAATACCACACACCACTCCTCTGCTCACAAGAGGCTTCGGTAAGATGACCTGTAATGATGAAGCTAGGCCTTTAAGCCATAAAGGACTGAGATTTATCTTTTGTGATATACCAATTGGTGATAAAATGATTTTATAGGGGAGAATCACCACGGTGGGAGACCGAAAGGAAAGGCAAAGGTTTTGCTCACAGACAGTTTCTTCATTTCAGGCTTTCCAATTAGCAAATCTTAGAAAGGTAACGGACACATCATGGCCCTGTTGACTTTAATGTTGTCCAACATGAAGATAATTTTTAAAAAGTGAAATAAAAAAATCAGTACTGCAGTGCCTCCCGTGTCATTTAATGGCACAGCTCCTTGTTAGCCAGCTCATGCTTTGCAAGGGTAAAATTGGATTTGGGGTTAAAGCGCTTACTAAGGCAGGACTGAGCTTTACTATTCATGAAGCTCTTCAGTTTCACAATTTCTGCATCTTTAGTCATTATGTAAAAAGAAAAAAAGAAAAAAAAAAAAAAAAGACTAAGCTGAAGCACAAACAGATTGAGTGAATTACCAGAGATTCGCATTTTCAGTGCTTTGATCAAACCAGAGGAAACTATGACTTTTCTGAGACAGAGAGAGTTTTCTAACACCTTAAAGGGAAGGAAAACCTCAGTTGCTGTGTTGGCACGTGCTCCAGAGCATGAATGCAACTGAGGCACTTGCACTGTGGTGAAATTTAAACCAGCTCAAGCTAATGGTGCTGCTGGGAGAGGCACCATCTGGCCCCTCCGTTCCCCAACATGCGTTCCTTCACTAAGATCCCCCCCTTCCTCCAGTGTGAATCCCATCGCTCACCATCTCAGGGAACAGACCCAAGTTCAATTGGAAACATTTACTTCTAATTTAATTAACAAGGTGCCTACCAGCTTTGTGAAACTCTGTAGTCATTGCTGCAGCTCCAGAAGTTGAATTTATGGGTTAGGTGGGGGCTATAGAGTCACATAGGTACTGCCTGGGCAGAATTAAGATCCTAGAGTGAATTATTGGAGCCAGAACATTATGTATTGTAATACTTAAACCAGCTCTTATTAAAGTCCTAAAGGAGGTGAAATACTCTCTCCTACTGGCATTTGTTGAACACTTTTTGACATGAACCCTTGCCACAGCTTAAGCATCTGTTATATCTCTAGCAGCCCATAAGCAACAAAACGATGAGTCAGGAGCGCCTTTAGATCCCTCCTACACCCCCAAAACTGACCTAATAGCAAAATTGGCCCAAAAGCCAGAACAAAAAGGAAGAGACCACATTTTGTAAGACTCAGAATAAAAAGCTGCAACATAGTGAAACACATCTGGAGCCTGCTCATGAGCACCGAGGGAGACGCCACACAGACACGGAACAACAAGATGGTCCCTGATCTGATCCCCAGAGCTTTCTCTCTAAGCATAGAAACAGAACGAACAACCAGGTGGGGAGAGCACAAGACAGCAGTGCATTAATTAAGATTCCAGCAGCAAGCAGCGCTGCACCCCGGCTATCTAACTGCTTGCAAGGACTTTGCAGATCGCAGCTGGTGATAGCTCATTCCTATTTGACTTCTCCATTAGGAATGGTGGAGGGAGGATCTATTTTTGCCCCTCTTTAGAAACAAAATGAAAAACTGCCCTCCGAGTTCTTCTTTAAAGTCATTCTCCTTTGTTCATCTATGGTTTTACAACCTTTTTATGTTTGGAAATAACAATTATTGCTTAACTACATGTTTAAAACCCTTAAAACCCAGTTGGACATAATCACAGAACCCCAGAATGGCAAGGGTTGGAAGGGACCTCGGGAGATCATCCAGTTCCACCCCCCTGCCCAAGCAGGGTCACCCAGAGCAGGGGG